>JAYMSU010001148.1:0-11152 GCA_036897765.1 Erodium chrysanthum | reverse complement strand
ACATTTTTTTTAGTGTATGACAAATTTATGCGTATTTTTAAAAGTATATGACACATTTTACAATTACCCTTAGTATTTACAACTATGTCATTTCTTTCCTAAGAAACAACTTTATCGTATGAAACAAAAGATATTTAATTTCCCATGAGTAAGATCTTAAATTCGGTATCATTAATACCGAAAAAATGTAGGGAAATAGATTAGTTCCCGATTTGACGAAAAACAAATTCTAAACAGCTGTTGGATTATAGGAGATTAAGCCACAAATGAAAGATGGAGCCATTTGGGTTAGGTAAAGTGTCATTGTCCTTTACAGCTTGAGAGAGTTTAATTTGGCCAATCATGATCAAGTTTTAAGTCTGCAAAACCAAACACTATTTGGTTATCAAAAGTAGTTATGCAATTCAGATTATCAATGAGTTTAGGTCCATTGTTTTGTCTAACAGTCACATCAGGATGATAGTTTCTTGAAATTTATATTTATTAGTTCAAGGTTTTAAATTTAATCGAACTGTTAATTTATAATTAGAGATTTGAAGTTCAAAATTTAAATATATATATGAATCTAGTTTAAACTTTTGAATTTGATTACATATCCTGCTAAAGCTTTTGAATTAGATCAAATTGGATCGATTTATTCAATCCCTCACCAACCTAAAGGTGTGAGTGGAAACCACAAATAATAGTGCTAACTTCTTTTGTTTTGAAAGACTTTTGTCCTTTAGGAACTAAAGGGACCGATCAATAATCATCCCACTTGGTACCCAGTTTGGCCTGATTCTTGTTTCTTGTGGAATTATGTTCTTTGATAATAAGTATCTATTAGGAGTTGCTTCACAAAAACGGACCTAACCCGTCAATTCAAGACATAACAGATCTTGATGTTTATCAATTATATTTTGCACGATATATGAATATGATCATTGAAGTGAATTCAATCATTTATAATGAAAAAGAGTACCAAACCCTTTTATTCCCTTAAAGTTCAACCTCTATAATTTATAATAGTATCTTAATTGTTTTATAAAATTCAAAGATTCAAATGAAACAAACAAAACAATAGATGCAGTGTCTCCATATCAGGAAGTCACTTGGCTGATGACCCTATTTTATTGGTGGTCTAAATGAACTTCTTGACCGATGAAAATGGTCATTGTAGCTCAAGTGAGCATTTTGATCGACCACCAACAAATTCGTGGTTTAAATGACCTTCTTAGTCGATGACCAACAAATTCGTGGCCCAACTGAGCCTCTTGGCCGATGATAAAACATTTGTGGGTCAAGAGGCTCACTTGGGCCACGGATTTGTTGGCCATCGGCCAATAGGTTCACTTGGACCACAAAATTTAAGTTCGTCGGCCAGGTGAATTAAATCCAATCAAACAAACCAGAGCCGCATTTCTGCTCATTTGTCCTATTTCCCTCCCAAACCCCTCTCCCTCTCACAAAATTCATTTTTCCTAACATGAATTAGTAATGTTTTACATCCAATATACCCGTGCACAAATCCCCCTCATTCATTACATTTCAATGATCTCTACTCATACAAAGTTTCCTCCCTTACACCCACCAATTGGAATTTGATAGGAAACATTCCATCAAGATAATGTGTGATACAAACCAAAAATAGACAGTGTGGTAGTAATCATATTATTGATTGGAAGAAAGAGAAAATCGTTATTTTTATATAACTATAACTGCTTAATTACAGTTTTTATTATATTCCTTTTCATATATAAAAACAACAGAATCAATAGACAGAAAGAATGAAAGAATGCATGTGAAAAACTTCAGTTGTTGCTTAACTCAAGTAGATAGTGTGCAAGGCTTGAAGAACCAGAATACATCCAAAGCTCTTCCTTCAACAGTTGAGCCCTTCTCTCTTGAAGCAGCCTCTTCTTTCTTCTTCCTCCTAATGCTTGATGACTCCTCTTCCTTGCTTTGTCCCACTTCTTCAAGGATCCCTCTCTCCTGCTGTCATATATGAAGCATATCATGATTTATTTTGTTTTCCAAACCACAGTTGGTAAGTATTTGGAACAACATATCAATGATCTATTTTTCCACAGTGCAAAACACATAAAGATTTGTATGTGATCCATCCTATTATTGATTATGGTATGTAACTTTATTTCATTCAAAGAAGACATGCAATAGAAACAAAAACATGCAGTTTAGTTGTGTACCATAGGCTTGGATCTGGAAGTCTTTGGAGGTGTGGCTTTAATTGGTGGACGAGTGGCTGAAAAGCATTGAGGAGAGGGAGGATGCGTCCGGATTGGCAACAAACTGTCTCCTCCTTTGCGCTTTACATTCTCCAAATCTAAAGAGATGGGTATATTTTCTTCATCATCCAGCCTTCTGCACACAAATATGATGTCAAAAGCAAAACACAATAAGGATCACAATACAAGCAATTCACTGATCAAGATTCACACTCAAAATCATAAGCCTCAACACCATCTTAGATCTTCTGACAGATCAATTCCAAGATGATATCATTTTTTTTGCATTTCTTTTTGAAACAATATCCATGCCTACCGGCAAGTTTTGTTCTATATGTTGGAGCTTGGATCTCAACCGTGCATACATTCTAAGTTCATGACTAGCCATTAATGGCCATTCCTTTTCTCACAACAATTCGCAGCAAACCCAACTCCTACTCTAACTCAACAGTGCACATGGCTACCAATTAACAGCCTTTCCATTTCTAGGGAAGATTCAGAAACCTCTAAGTCCTACTATAATTCCATTGTACTGAAGTTCAGCTGGATGGCTGGCTAACAAGATCATCTAATTAAGAGCAAGTGTATCTCTATAGCCCTTTCTTCATGTAAATGTACATGTACATGCATAAATAAGAGATAGAAAGAACTTACTTATTCCTTATCCGCTTCTCCTTTATACTTCCCTTCTCTGTTCCTCCAGATTTTGCCACACTCACCTCCAACAATGGTGTCCTCTCCTTTTCCAATTCCCCCAAAACCGCTCTCTTAGGGGTCACTGGACTTTCATTTTCATTCACTTCCAGCT
Source organism: Erodium chrysanthum (assembly GCA_036897765.1). Lineage (NCBI taxonomy): Eukaryota > Viridiplantae > Streptophyta > Magnoliopsida > Geraniales > Geraniaceae > Erodium > Erodium chrysanthum. Next base: position 8,119 of record JAYMSU010001148.1, on the reverse strand, counting down.
TCTCCACATTCTCTTTCTCCCTCGTTCTCGAGGCTAATCTCTTCAATTCACTGCAAAACTCGTTAATCTGGTTAAGTATATCCTTTCCTGCAAATAAGTTCCTGGCTGAGAGTGTGCTTTTCAGGCTCCCTGGCTCCTCAATTAGTGAAGAGTTTTCTGTTGGCTTCTTCTTTTCCGTGCTTGATTTGATGAGTGCTTTCATGGACTTAGCTATATGATGATAAGAAGTTCCTAAATTTGGGTTCTCATTTTCACAATCTTCAAATCTGGGGTCAATCTTGGATGAACCTGAATGCTAAGTAAGCCCTCGTCTCTTCAGATTTGCATCTCTGAATCCACAAAATAGTCCACAAATTAGATTACTTATACTGACAAAATTGAACTGAATTAGAGCCTGAAAATCAGTAATTCAGTCCATACCTGTGCTGCTTCTTTTCGTCCAGTGGAATATTCTCAAAAACATCACATGAGCCGAGAACCTTCACCATACAAAAAAGAAAGTTTAGGGTCTCTGAACTTCACATTTCTCAATTCTCAAAACATTTTCTCAAAAACCAAACACTCCATATGAATCGAAAGCAGAAGCGAGTTCAGATTAAAACCTTTGAGCTGGATCTCGACTTGAGGAAATCCTCAACCGTCTTCGGATGCCTACAATCTATCATGCAAACAGCGAGATTAGAAACAGATAGAAGACAAGTTCTCATCCCACCACAACCACCAAATTGTTAAAGACTTACCGGATCGGCAGAACCAGGCGTCGTCGTCGGCGCGCAGTTGGTCATCGAGGGGAGCCAAGAAATCGATCCATTTGGGCGCATTGATGTGCTCGTAGAGCGGGTCTTCCACAAATCTGGAGTCCAAGCTCTTCCAATCAATTTTAGCAGGTTCCATTCTCTGAAGAGAGAAGCAGGGGAGGAATTACTAATTAGAGCAGAGCTGTAGAGTTGGAGAAAGAAAGAGACCCAGAAATGGAGCTGCGTGTGATGAAATCGAGCTGTACAATTTTAGCAGGTTCAGTTGTCTGTAGAGAAGAAAATGAAATGTAACGGTCATCTCCGCTGGATCACGAGACGCTACTGCTGACAACAAGATCCTTCTTTTGCCCGTTGGGGTCTCTCTTCTTTATTAATTTACTCTGTCGGTCAACGTTTTCTCTGCAATTGGATTTTTTAATATATTTTTTTGTCCTTATTAATTAATATTTTAAGAATTAAAAGTTGTTTTAACCGAAATTTATTGATTAGAAGTAAAATTCCACGTCATAGTAACGCATGGGAGACGGTCAATGCCTTAAAAGAAGCATCAAGCTTAGCAAGATAACAAATTATGACATTAGTTACTCTCATTTGGATAACCAAAGTATTAAAACATTAAAATATCAAAACCCTGCAAATGAATTTTCCACTGCTCCCATAAACCAGTGGCTTATGCAAAATTGACATAATTGATCCAAAAGACACTAAATACTCTCTAAAACTGAATCATTCAAAGATAAAACTTTACATGGGTATAAGTAATCTGAGCTCAAGATTTTCATCTCCATTTAAGAGCATCCACAGTGGTTGGGGCAGCTAGACATCCGTTCCGAAAACAATTGGAACGAAAATGGACGTAAGGGAACGTGAGTACACAATAGTAAGCTTGTTCCTGCAGCGGCACAGGAACGGGGATGCTCTAATGCTGCTATAAGGCTACTTTATTTTAGCTTCGCGGCTACTCTATTTTAGCTTCACGGCCCAATGTCCTCGTAAAGTGCAGTTGGGCTGGCCCATAAAATTTCATTTCAAGCAACTAAGCCCAAACCATTGTGATGACGACGACGAGAGGGGCATTTATGTAATTAGAACACGGGAATGGAAAATGGAAAATTGGTTGAGAATACATGCAATGTGGTGGAAGAAAGGGGCATTTATGTAAATAAATGAAAAGAATGGCCGTTTACGGACCGTACAGACGCACCGGAGGCTGCCACCCACCGCCAAAAATATGAGAGGGATCGACGTGAATCGCGGCCTGTGTTCCGCTATTTTAGTCCCTTCTTAAAGGTCTTTAGGGTTTCCTTTCTCATTTCAAGCAGACCCACTTTCGCTCCTTTGTCCGGCATGTCTAACAGGTACGTCTTCCCCAGATCCCTCTTTTCCTTCTTGTTTCAATTTGTGAGATGATTGATGATGAATTCATGTGTTCATCATAACATTGATTAGTAGATTTTTGGTCCAGCTTATTTTGATTCGTTCCTTCATCTTACTGTTGGTTGTGGGGATTTTTCAATCATTTTCGTTTCATTGTTTGATGTTTGTTCAGCTGTGTGTTGTAATCTCCCATGGTAATTGGTTGTTCAGCTGTGTATTGTAATAGTGTTTCTGTTCTGAGGCTGTGTTTGGTTTGAACTGGAGGACAGAAGGTTGTTGTTTTAGTAACCTGAATGTGCAAAGAAACCTAAGGGCCTTCATCAGTGCCACACAAGTTTCTACAAGTTGAAGGCACAAATTGAATTTAGAAGGGAAATCAGAGAAATGGTGATGTAGCACCATAAGTAATTAGGATTCTTATCATATTATAGTTGGATTGCTTTAGGTTCCTTTTATTATATCAGGATTGAGTTGATTTACAGTTTCTTAATATATTAAGATTGGGTTGTCCAAGGTTTCCTAGCTCTAATTAGTTTGGAGAGGTTAGTTTTATTGAAGTCTTTGTTTAGAGTTTATCTCTCCCTAAAGTTGTCGACAACAAACAGTTTGCTAAGATCAAACTCCTATGTGACAAGACCAGTGAACGCATAACACAGACACTTATTGCATTGGAAACCAAGAGGAAGAATAGATAGCTTCTAGTCCAAGGAAGCCAAAACAAATTGCCAGAGGAAACATCCCAAGTCACCAAAATGCAAACTTGTGAAACAACTGTTGAATCTGAGAATGGATTGAAGCCTGATAATGTTGTCCAACACGGTGAGGCTAATTCTAAACTAGGTACTATGGAAAGTGTGGCCCAATCATATTTCCAAGGAATTGGCCGAAGCCTAAGTTTCTATTAATTTACAGAGCAAAGGGGTTGAAGATTTGGACAACCATAAATCGTAAAGATCAAGGTCAATTTGCAGTTACTACAAACACAATAATAAATAATGAAGATCATGATCAACTTGTAGTCACTACAAAGGGTTCAGAAAAGAGATTTGAAGAGAAGGTGACAAGTGATCATATATTGGATAGAGATTGAGACAGAGATTGATATCTAGATGATGATGAACACGAGTGAAGAATAAATCATGATCAAGACTTGGAAGGTGATAGTGACCTAGTATTTGATAGAAATAAGGAGGTGGACAAGAAGGCACCAGATAAGGACAAAAGTCGCCCGACAAGGGAACATGATGGATCTAACAGTTATTACCAACGAAATGAAGATCCTTCATCAGATCCAATTGATGATTCATCGCCGATTTCATATATTGAGGATTACTTGAATGGAGAGTTTGTAAGGGTTAGCCCCAAGCAGAAATTGGTCCTAATGGCGGGTTATCATTGGTTTGATGGTGATAGTATGGTTCATGGTCTACACATCAAGGATGAGAAGGCCACAGATGCCTTCCATCATGTAAAGACCTCATGTCTTAAGCAAAAAGAAGAATATTTTAGGGGTGCTAAGCTTATGACAGCATACATGCAGGCAAAAGAACTTGATGAACTGCTTGCTGAAGGAGTATATTTGGCTCCTCCCCACCGGATCCCTTATGGATTGAAGGACATAATGGAGTTATTGAATTGAGTTTATCTCTCCCTACAGATAGTTTTTTTTATTTTTTTATCACTTTGCACAGAAACAATCTTCTGCTGCACCAAAAGGATGCGTGTTTTATTCATGGTTGTATGAGCTGGTTGGTTGTTTATTGTCAAGCCCATTATCTCATTTGGATTTGTGTTGTTATCATCATCTGTGCTGGAATGGCAGGTCTGGTGTTTGTTGCATGCAATAAGCAACATTACATGATCTTTTGTGTTTTCACCTCTCCCTCTTCGTGTGGTTATCTTAACTATTGCTGCTTGTGAAAATCTGATAGTGAGACACCCCGTTGAGATAATTTATTAAATTTCAAATGTATAGAGCTGTGGGATGTGATTGTTTCTGGGCATGTCCTTACAGTACATTCTGGTGCATTTAGTAGTAGTATTGTGTTTTAGTTCTTTAATTGGATGGGCAACAACATTATAATAAAGTGAGTTCTGTAAGGATTTCCAGGGAATGCTTTTATCTGGTTCATGTGTTACATCAACGTTTTGCATATCAAGTCTTTTAGAAGTAGACTACATGAGTTCTTATCATGTTACAATTCCCCTTCTCCAGGATTCTTTGCAAGTTTTTTGCACATGGGGCTTGCCTGAAAGGGGAGCATTGTGAGTTTGCACATGATTGGAAGAACCCGCAAAATAATGTGAGGTTTTCTATATCTATTTCTTCTTTTAAATCATTTTCATGTCCTTGGCTTCTCTTTGCTAGACAGGGCTTTAATCGAGTATTTTTTTCTTGGTTGTTTTGCAATTGCAGATATGCACCTTCTATCAGAAAGGAGTATGCTCTTATGGAAGCCGATGCAGATATGAACATGTGAAACTATCCCGTCCACAACCTTCTGCTTCGTCTTCATCTTCCAATTCTCGCCAATCTTTGGCATCAGTATCTGTTTCATCAGCTTATACAACTAAAAGTGCATCAAATAGGGTACTTCCACTTCCAGGTGCTCAAGTAGAACTTTCTCCTTCAAGCAAACCTTTCAGCCCTCCTGCCAAAGTGTCTTGGGAGTTAGAATCTGGGCATCATGATATTGCAGATGATGGTGATGTTGTTGAACTGAGGAGTACTAGGCCTGCCGACCTCTCTATCTGTTCCTTCGCTGCTGCTGGGGATTGTCCGCGTGGGGAACAATGCCCTCATGCTCACAGTGACTTGTGTCCCACTTGTGGGAAACATTGCTTGCATCCTTTCAGAGCGGATGAAAGAGAAGAGCACCTTAAGTTGTGCGAGAAAAGGCAAAAGCAACTTGAGGCATTAAAAGACAGTCAGGAGATAGAATGTAGTGTCTGCCTGGACCGGGTACTTTCAAAGCTTACAACAGCTGAACGGAAGTTTGGTTTGTTATCTGAATGTGATCATCCATTCTGCATATCTTGTATAAGGAATTGGCGCAGCAGTTCCCCAACATCTGGAATGGATGTTAATTCTGCACTCAGAGCATGCCCAATATGTCGCAAGGTGTCATATTTCGTGATTCCAAGTGTTATTTGGTATTCATCAAAAGAAGAGAAGCAGGAAATAGTTGACAGCTATAAGGCAAAACTCAGGTAATTTTGGTAAATTAAAATAACCTTTTCAGACTTGTATGCGACTGTGCGTGACTGGATTCTAAATTTATTAGTTGTCGTGTCGGGGCTTGATTGGAGAGGTCATATACTTTTTATAGTTTCATGTTCCAAGTTGGAAAGTAGAAGCTATGAGATCTATAATTTATTGTTATTTAATGGGCGACTGCATAGATCTAAGTGTTATTATTAATGCAGGTCCATTGATTGTAAGCACTTTGATTTTGGAAATGGGAATTGCCCATTTGGAACTAGTTGTTTCTATAAGGTAATACATTCAACCAACATTCTCTATTCTATTGTTTTTTTAATAACTTCAAGATTCCTTTATCCTGGGTTATGTGATCTATTGCCTAATGAAAGAATTACTGGCTAAATGAACCCATATCTTAAACTGCGTGCTTTCTGCTTTTCTATGTGATGTTGAGAACGTTGACAAGTTGCTTTTCTATGTAATTCTGCAGAAGTTTTCATGGTTTGGTATTTCAACATTTTGATTGGTGTTACTTTGTTTAGCAATGCTCTTTTTCTAAACAAGCTCTCATAACCCCTTCATTGAACTGTGTTTTTGCTTGCACTATGATTTATGTGTATCTATCACCACTCTTATAGTTATTTAATATTAGTACTACGATACTTGACTACTAACCAAGTAATCATGAACTTATTGTATACTTTAGGATAAAGTACTCCAGCTTGAGTTGGCTGTAAAACAGTTCAACTATTAAAATTATTAGTACAACAAGCCAATTTGAGTACCACAGAGCTGTGTAAGAGCACATACATGACTGTGATTTTGCAATATATGTAGTATCAAGAACTTGATTTCCCGGTGCTTCCTTGTGCTTATTGAATACACATCCATGTAAGGTTTTCAGGGACACAAATTAGTTATACTTGATATATACTAATTTCATGACTGTGATTATGAGACAGTTGTTAAAGTCATTTCTATATTTACTGGACCATCAACCGGTATGTCCAGGAAGTATGGGGTGATATATTTCCATAGTGGCATGAACCCCTCCAACCCTCACTGAAATCATTCTCTTCATTAAAAAAAAGAAATCATTCTCTTCATTAAGAACCAACTCAAGTTGGCCCAGTGGTTAAGAGCTCCCTCCAACACAATGGAGGACCCCTGGTGTAAGTGAGCCCAAATCTTGGTACAAAAATGGCTTATCAAAAAGAAATTCTCTTCATGTAGTACTCTATAAATGCAGCATTTAAGCTGTTTGGCTTGCTTTGATCTGAAAATTTTGGATTAATAGAAGTTTTGAAAGTTCCTAACATTTTTACCAGATAGGCATTTTATTCCCACGGGATGTGTCTTTGTTTTATGGATGTCTTCTCATTCAATAATGTGTTTGTTTTCTCTGTATTAGTATTCATGCCTTAACTTTATAATAGCAGCGGACCTTATCCTGTAGCTCACTGCTTGCATGAGAAACCTGATACAGTTTGTATATTTGGATATTCTGTATGCAGCATGCATACCGAGATGGGCGCCTTGAGGAAGTAGATCTGCGCCATCTTGGGTCAGAAGATGGACAAACAGTGATTGCTAAGGATACAAGGTTTTTCTTTGTGACTTCATAATTGATATCATTTATCAATTCTTTTTTGTTGTTGTTTACGCTAGTTTTGATGTTTTTAAAAAGTGTAATCTACTGCCAGGCTTTCAGATTTCCTAGGTAACTTGCATATAAGGTGAAACCGTGCCCGTCAAAGTTCTAGTGTAAGTCTCTACATTTTATATCTATTTTTATATATTGTTCTTTAGGATTATTGGTATGTCAGTAGTGGAGTGAGGTTAGAGTTTCTAGTTAACAATGGTTATGCTTCCTTTCTTAATACCTAAATTCATAGTTGATATATCCAGGATGTTAATTGGGGAAATGTGGTATTTCAGAAGCCCAAGTTCATTTCAACATCGCATTCATGTTGTGTAAGTCTATATATATATATATATGCTTGGAAATGTTATTATAGGAGTGCCATCCATGAGTGAATCAGTTTATAACTCATCGAGCTTTCGATGCTGCAGATTTGCTTGCTGTTGGGGCAGTGGGGAGTGAAACCCTTGGATTGTGGAAGCTGTGCCATTAAATAAAAAAGAAATTCAAATAGAGTCCTGAATGGATTTACTTTGATGGTTTTGCCAAATGTATATTTGTTCACAACATTAGAATAATGTATGATCCTATGAGCAGGACATTGAGTAAATATGTTTGCCTGACCTCATATGCAGCTGGCACACTGTTTGTAAAACATCATTTCTGAGGTTGTATATCAATGATTTAAACACAGCACTTCCAACCTTTGCTCTCTCTTACATGTCTTCTTATTTTCTGTTTCACTTCATTATTCTCAGTCAAACAAACCAAATGGGTATGTGAGAAAACCCAATACAAAGACCTTACAAATCCATGCGGCTCATGGTCAAGTCCTTGTACTTACCTTGCACGATAGCGTAAGTGACTAAGAGATCAGACATAGATTGTTCAAGAGAGACTTTTCGGGAAATGAATTGTGTGAATAAAAATGAGGACTCTTCCCCTTCTACTTAAGGTCTCTCATATGACGGGCCGAGATTAAATTAATATAATGACTACAACAAAGCATCTAAGAATATGCAGAGGATTATTTTTAGTATGTTTCAAGATGCTCGTATAATAAACTTTTGGGTTAATGACGCGCGACCCCCCTTAACTAAACGTGTTTGTCACATGACATACCCTAAGTTTTTTTTTGAC
>JAYMSU010001147.1:0-11154 GCA_036897765.1 Erodium chrysanthum | reverse complement strand
TTTGGACAGCAAGTCGTCCGTGGTCAATTCCTGTGGGCAGTTTTCGGTAATTACCCCAAGAAAATTCTATGTCCACATCCAAACATGAATACGAACTTTTCCGTAAGGAAACGTGTTAGAATACAAAATCATAATTGGATCTTCAACTATCAACTTGAGCTTTTAGTTGAGTTGGTTCTCTAATACTTTGCTTGTTCCGGTTACAAATACATGATCTCAAGTATATATGTCTTAACACCATTTATATGAAAATGAATCAAGTATGTTTAAAAGATGCATTCGCTTATTATTTAGGGAAAACTCCAGAAACTAACCGTGAACTATAGGAAACATCAAAATATAACGTGCGTGTCAAAAACTAACCGTGTTAATATGTTTTTTTTGTCATTTTTTTCAAAAAACAAAAGTTGTTTTTTGAAAAAAGATGTCAAACACACATTTCGAGGTGAAAAAAATCCCAAAAAACCTGGGCACGGTTAGTTTTTGATGTTTTCCATAGTTCACGACTAGTTTCTGTTAAAGCCCCTATTATTTATCCCTACTAAGTTGACATGACCCCTTATTTTTCACCGTATGTTGTTGGATGTGGTCAAAACACTTCTCTCTCTTCTCATGTTTTTATTTCTCTCTCCATAAAAGTTTAGTAAGGAATTCAGAAAAGCTTTTGTCTTTGTTAACAAATGGATATGTGATATGGCGATTGTCCGTAAATCTTGCCCTTAATGTTGAGCGGGTCATTGCTATGTTATTTGTTTTATTGGATCGTTGTTGGTGATTGTTTTTCTTTTCTTTCTTCCTTACATTCCAGATTTGATTTTGATCTTTTTCATACGGGATCTTGATTCTTGTGTATGTATGTCTTTTGTGTATGTATGTTCCGTCGTTATCCGATGTCATGATGCAATACAATACATGTGTTATGGTACATTTTACTACCATGTTTATTAGCACTCGTGTATGTATGGAAAGAAAACTCAATGTTATCAATCTTAACTAAGGTTCTAGTAGTGGGATCCACACATCATTAGTGGTTCCATATATGTTCACATTAAAGTCATATCTTCATTTGAAGAGGGGAGTTTTGTCAAATTTAGCACCACTCAATTTCAAATTTGTCTCCATCCATCCCATTAATATTTTCATCCATTCTCCAAATGCCACATGTTTGACATTACCCTCAAAGCCTTGCCACATCTCATCCATAATAAATAAAATTTGGCAAACTTTCTTACCCCAATTATAACAACTATTTTTTACTTTAATATAACATTGAGTTAATCTGTTTTAGTTATAAATGTCAAACACAAAAAAAAACATAATATTAACTTACTCAACCTATAACAGTTTGTGTTTGTATGAATATTTTTTATTCATATAAATATTTTTTTATGATATTTTCATATTGTCATCTTAATTTGAATCATAATTATCCAATTAAATTTTTAAGTATTTGATTTAATAGGGGGAAGAAAATAGAATTTTATAAGACTCCCCAAAAAACTTGCATAATATGAGAGGCTTTGGAGCATTTTTGCCTGAAAATCCAGATACTCATATTTACATACATGCCCTCTCTGATCAGTTTATTTATCACATTCTCTCTGAAAACAAAAACCCTCCCTTTAAGTTTGAACTCTCAAAAACAGTCTCAGTCTCTTGGAGAGAGAAGGCCCACGATCTGGTTTCATTCACTCAGCGTCTCCACCAAAGGCCAAGAAGCTCCAATCATGCCATCAGGTGCTAAGAAGAGAAAAGCTGCCAAGAAGAAGAAGGAATCTGGAGCTCACAACAACAACAACAACAATCTTCCAGGTACTTTGTGTTCTTCGCTTTTGGGCATACCCACAAGCTCCAATCCCTGCTTGCTGCTCCATCACTCAATTATTTCCACCTTTTCCATTTTTGATTTGTTCACGTCTCAATTCTGCTTGATGGGTTCTGGCTACTGTGCTTTATTTTGTTTGATTTGGTTGGGGATTTCTTTTTCTGGGTAGGATTTGAATTGCCCATATGCTTTTCTGGGTTATTTATGTTCTTCTGCTTTGTGGGTGTTTGTAAATATTTGTTTTTGTGGGCATTTGTTAATTTTAGCTGAAATTTGGTTTTGTCTGCGGGACTTTGTTTTTGATTGAGTAAATGGTGTTAGGAATCGACGAGGTGAAAACCCAAGACAGTGATGGGAGTGGTTTAAGTACCCCTGTCTCGCAGGACAGAGATAGCCACCAAAGTCCATTTGATGTGGGTGGTGAGGACGTGGAAAAGAGAGACCCTTCACCCGTTGAATCATTTTCTGCTAATGGGGAGGGAACAGAGAAATCAATTGCTGAGGGTGAGGGTGTTGAAGTTGTTCAGGAATTGGATTCTCATGGAAATGATGAGAGTAAAGTCATCACTATCGTACATGTTGAATCATCAAAGGGTTCACTTGATAAGGATGATTGTAGTTCTAGTAGTGACTCTTCCGATGATGAATCTCGGGTGGATGAGAAGAAAGAGAAGGAAGAAGCACGCCACTTAGTTGTGGAAGAGTCTTCCTATGCTAATTTGGTGTCTGAACAGGTGAATCAGCTAATAGAGAAAGCACCTGCTATAGAGGTTTCTAATTCACATTATAAGGACGACAATAGTTCTAGCAGTCACCTGTCAGATGATGATTCTCAATCTCAGGTGGATGAGAAGAAAGTGACAGAGGAAGCATATAAGTCAGTTCTGGAAGAACTTTCTTCTACTACTGATTTGGTGCCCAAAGAGGTGAGTTCGCCAAAGGAGGAAGCATCAGTTGTTGAGGTCTTTAGTTCAGTTACGGGAAATGCTCCTGATTCTGATACAGCCAAGCCAGTTGTTTCTGTGTCCGAGGAGGTGATTCATGTAAAAGAATGTGTCTCTATTCAGAACTCAGTGGCTTCTGAAGAAAATGGGGAGAAATTGTTGCCCAAGTCTGATGGAGCTTCATCTACTGAGGTGTACTCAGAATCGAAGAATGTGGCGGATAAAGCACTCCCCATCTTGAATAAGAATGGTGATGCATCAGCTAATGCCATGAAATCTGATACAGAAGAGTCTGAGGGTAAGTTAGTTTCATCATCACGCGGTCCTAATGACAAAACTGGTAATGGTACCAAGAATTCTGAGATTCCTCAACACCCCGAAAACGAGGTATTTCCCTATTCTTCTTCTTTGTTGTTTGGTTCTATACTTGTTTGTTTTAGAATGGAATGTTGAATTCACTTGAGAATTTTTCCTTCCCTGTTCTGTCTGCAGAATCAGTCACCTGTTGTGGCTCGACGACCGGTACAAACAACTTCCTGGAAAGGTTGCTGTGGATTGTTTGAAGTGCTTATTGGCTCCAGTAGATAAATTCAGGTTATAATTTGTTTTCGTATTGTTTAAAGTCATCTTCACCCTTTTGTCTAATTGAAAGTCAAACTAAATTATGCTTGGCATTTTCATTTTTTGCAGATATAGCGCATGGAAGGGAAGGGGCTTTTCAAGTGAACGAGGCAGAATTTGTGAAATTTCAGAAGCCTATAGTTCATGGAAGTCTGCCATTTGAAGCTACAATTGATGTTCTCTCCAAACACAATATAACAGGCAAGAGATAGGCCTGATTACACTAGTTGAACAATTTGAAGATTTTCAGGCATTTCAGTGTACCTACCTTACGTTACGCATAGTTTCTTGTGTTGAGTTTGAAGTTTAGTGTTTTTACTTGGTTGCTCATGTTCTACCCCTTCTTTAGTGCTTCTACTGTGATTGGTTGACCCTAAAGTTTCAAAATTTACTATGAGATTTTTTTGAAGTCAAATTTACTATGAGATTAATATTGTTATCATAGCCTTGAGCATACATCACCTATAGAATCATATCATGGATTGGATTTTCTTCAATCCCTTGTTTGTTGGGATATACTTATACATGGTGACAAAGAATGAATCACTAAAGGACCTCAAGTTGGCCAAACTCTTGACGAGAAACGGAGAAAGTATTATATCATTCAATCAACTTCTGTACACTCACAAGCAATTTCTTCAAAATATCCAACGTCAACTCAAACTGTGGATGTAAACAAAACAAATCAGCTATTACATGAACCGCACCGCAGGAGAAAATACGGGAAAATGTTATTTTTCGTGTGGAGGTCAGAACGAATGTCATGATTCGAAGTTAACTTCACTATACGTAAGATACAGGGAATGCAAGGTTCCTCGAGCGGGAGGTAAATGAGATGTACAAGAAAGAGGGAAGAGGAAATGAAATCGACTGTGTTTCAAAATTACCCCCTCCCTTTATGCATGAAGTAGTCTTGGTCTGCTCTAACAATGCGCCTCTGGAACTCTGCCCACTCATTCCGGCACCTTGCTCTGACCTGTCACAGGAAAAAAAAACACACACAATATAGTTTAGCTATAAACATTTTTCTGGGTTTGTCTTCTAGTACTGATGCCTAGTTCTGCAGAGTTTCTCCCAGAATTTCTTTCTGATTATTCAAAATTCTTGGAAATGACATAATCCATACCCCTTCTCGGACCTGTAGAGAGTAAAGCACACTGTCAGTTTAGAGATCTTTCTGGATAAGTCTTTTACTAAATTCATGTTCCCATTTGGGTACTCAGAAAAAATCACATTTTCATAAAAGTTGAATTTTTAATAGACTATAAATACTATGGAACATATTATTGCAAGGGTTCGTACCCCTTCAGGTGGAGTTTTCTCTTTCTCTACGGCATCCTGAAATTTCATAAAATGATAAATTTAGATACTCCGAAAGTTAGAAGTGCTGTGATGCACTAATATTGAGATTAAATTAAAGTTTCTCACCCCACGCCCCAGGACACGCAATATCCAAGTATAACCATCTAGAGCCTCTTTTGTTGATGTAACTTTCTGTTTCCAATGAAAGCACAAATCAGTAAGCAAAATGTGTCTGGTAGCAAAAAATAGTTATAATAATATTTTCAGGCTTTTACAAAATGTTTTCAGCGATCCCATAATCATTACTTTACACGGCACATAAGAGATATGTATCACAGCTCAATCGACAAATCATGTGCCTATAGACAAAGTATCTTGATGACTTACCTCCTCTCCAAGAGTAGGAATTGTTTCATGAACTATCCATTGTGAATCAATCACACCAATTTTCTCATGTGCAGGCTGTTGAAACAAATTACAACACCAAAATAAGGATTCCTGTTATAGACAATATACCTAGTTGATCAAGAGATAAGGGACTCTCAGAATTAACAGTCACGGGACAATACAAAACCACTAGCAACCTGCCCTCTGTAGTGATTTTTCCTCTCTTTGTTACATAAAAATGCCTTAGGTTCTAAAAGCTTAACTTCTCTCTTGCAATAGAAATTAACATAACATCTATCATTCTGAACACTTTAAGGTTCAGCATAAGCTGCTAGCTCATACCATATAAATATGCATATCACAAAAAAAAAAGCATATGAAACATACAAGACGCTGATATGAAAAATAAAACATATAAAGACTAAACTAACCTCCACGCATCTTCTGAGAGCAAAATCAATGCCCCACCCATGCACCAAATCATTCTACAGTTACATTATTAGGCATACCATCAGAAGAAGAAAATCTGATTCTGTGATTTGGCATACTACACAATTAACAATGCAACATACCTGAATCATATGCCATACACAACGCCAAGCCTCTCGAGAAAAGACAGGAGCCATGATTTCAACAAACCTGAAAGAACAGTATTGAATAAATATCATTTTCCATATTCTATTTCTATGGATGCTGATGCATTCCCATGATTTTAAATCCCAGATCATAATTATTCATGGAGACTTTATTATCAAGGTGTCAACAGAGAGAACTTTAACACATCAGGTCACATCAATGTTTTGAGCATTTGTTATGAGGACTCAACTACAGATTTTTTTAGTGAGCTATTCAGCTACAGATTTATGTTCTTCAAACACAAAAAGTATTAATGGAAAGAGAGAGAGAGAATACGCTGCACATGGAGGCAAATTTGGGTCACTACACCAGCCTGGTTTCTCTGCTGTGTTCCTGTAAGTGAATCAAGATATGAAGGATCTCATAAAACCATTTACAGTCAGTTATAGTGCAATTGGATTAGATCAGAAAGAGAGTGTACGTGTGAAATTCTTTGTCGCCTCTCCTCTTTGTCATCTCCCATGTTAGTCCACTATTAGGCTCAATACCTGGTTGAGAGATCTCAAGACCATGTTTCTTGACCAACTCAATATACCTGGTAAATGGCATGGAAAGCAAGGAGCAAGTGAGTATTAAACTCAAAGACTTTTAAAACCACGCTACATATTACGGGTAAGGCTCTGCAACTAAAAGCTCAACCTATTAAGTGAGTTTGGCTTTTGCCTTCATATGTAGCTTATAAACATGTGGGCCATTTCAACATTCCCTTTAAGTATAGGCCATTGAATGTGGGCCGGAAGGACATGGGAGAGGTGGACGAGATAGATCCAAGGATAGGGCACAGAGGGGAGGGAGTTTACAGATGAAGGTCCCACTCACCAGCTCTTATGCCATGCCCTTATTTGTAGCTTATATACACGTAGGTCATTCAACAAAAATTGACAAAGAAGTATGGCTGCCAACCAAGAACTTACTTATCTGCATTGAAGTGCTCTACTCCAAGATCCTCATCCCAAATAAAAATATAGTCATAAGCTGCTACAACATCAGGATGCAAAAACCTTTTCGCATACCACCTGAAAGATATAGACTTCTGGAAATGAGAATAATGAAGTTGCATCATTGGGAATTCAAGCCATCACGAAATGCCAGGATACTTGCCATTTTGCTTGTTTCTTTGCACTCACGTGGATTGCTCTCCTTGACCACTCAAATTGATCCCATTCAGTTGTACGACCATCATAGTGAAAAAGCATAATTGTGAAATTATCCGAAAACTACAAAAAAACATAAGAATGCATACCTCAAAATCCTTGTAACATCATAATTAGTGAACAGAAAAAGCAGAATGGTAACTTCATAGGCACCTTTTTAACAGCTGCATCAATGATAAATTTCTGCTTAATACCCACTGCAAAAGCAACCAAGTACTTTGGCGTTTTCTCCAGATCCTGCAGGTTTGAGGACATATTTGCCAGGTATTATAATTATTCCATTTCCCGGCTATTAAGTTAAACTGCATGCAAATTAAACAGAAGCCTGAACTTCAATTGTTCAGTAAAATTTGAATTATTTATTTTAAATTTTTTGCTTAAAACTAAAATAATTTGGCTTAACCAAACAGAGTATAATTAACTAGCAAATTTTGACATTTTAGATTTTCAGGCCAAAGATGGTATTAATTACCAAGTAATAATATTAGCAAATAGAAACTATTTCTGTTCTGAAAACAGAATCAAAATCTTTATTTTGAAAAGAATTTTAATAGTTTATGACTGTTACTATAAGCTTCACTAGCTAGCTAAAAATACTAAAACATAAATGAAGTTACTAACTTATTCCAATAACTACCATCGATAAATTTATTATAAACCCCTTCTTTCTCTTTTCTCTTCCTGTATCTGCCAATTGCCATGCTTCATGGTTGAGAGTTTGTTGCCCCCTCTTAATATCTCTCTCTTTTAATAATTATATTTTTTGGCTGATCAAACGAAAAATATTATAAACCCCAATCGCATACATTGGCATTGCAGATCTCAGAATTTACCTCAGCAGGTTCACCCCATAATCTACGCAAATACAAATCCGACTTTGGCACAATTATTCCTGGAGGTAATGACTCTGCACCACGTGGATTTGTTGGAACATGTATCTGAGAGAGAAGAAATTTTTAACACAAACTTCAGGCATATTTCAGAACTATCCAGTACAAATTCACATCACTAACAAAGTTTAATATTGTTAAAGTGCCCCGTGTTGAAAATGTGTGAGTTTCACACTGGTTGATATGCTAGTTGGATAGTGCATCTAACAACTTAAGGTTTTGTTTTGGAGTAAGGTTAATATGGTATGCAAGCTAGGTTTGTCTTGGAGACTTGGACCGGTATGTCCCATCTGTGCTGACCAAGCTTACATGTGAAGGGAAGTGTGGAATGTCTCAAATTTATAATATCTCGAGTTTGAGACCATGTAACATACTTGTTGGCTTAGAGTGTATCAAATTGTATCATCTAGCATCTACAATATGTTAGTTTCATAATCTTGTAATTGAAAACCATTATTATGTGAAGTAAGAACTAGGAAGACATAATGATGTAAGGAATCACCGCTTCTAAAACTGAGATATGCACTGGTAAGAGAAATAAGCACAGTAGGTACCCTAGGAATTCGGCGTGATCCAAAATCTTCAAGTCGTACATTAGGACTAGCGGATATAGCAGTAATATTTTCATTAGCGATACTGGCATCATAAGAAGTCATAAAGTTAATCTGCAAGAGTCAAGAAGAAAATCAAAGAGATGATATGTTTCTAATAATATAAAGTAAAAAATGATGGAGGCCAACATACACTGGTAAGAGAAACTGATGGAAATGAAACACCAATAAAAAATCCAAAGATAACTCCCACAATAGTCGAGATAATAATCCTTGTACTCTCATTTGATCTTTTCATAACTCCACTGATACCAAAAATAATAATAATCGTTGAGGGATATGAACCTACAAAAATTTATAGAGTTCTTGAGAATGCCCAAAGATAGTATAAATATAATTCATACCTGCGCTGCATTATCCCTGTCTTGTTCATCTTGTTTAGGCTCTGACAATCTACTCAAAAAGCTATATGCAAAGAAAGAACATGCCCTCAGATACTTGAAGCAAAAAGCAGATCCATCCCAAAGAAGTATAAACCCAGACAGTAATTTTACTTGGAACTTCAACAAGAAAACTGAAATCATGTAAAAGGGTCCTGGTTATCAGAAACAAACTTTCTTGTTGTTACTTTTAAACCATTTCGATTTGATCAATTATCTATCTGGATAGAGTGCTTGCCTACTAGGTGACAAGAATGATCAATGTGTTTTTAGAAAACATAACTACAAAAGGAGGACATTCTGACAACATGCTTTAAGGGTATTAGAAGCACATTTTAATATAAAAAGAACAGATATTCTTCATATACAGCGCTTTCTAACTATTGTAACTAATTTGACAAATATACGTATCACCAAGAACTGCATATGTATCTTGACCACCAAATAATTAAAGTTTGCATTATTATTTATTACGATTCAGTCCTACCACAATCTAATTTCACTGCCCCTGTGCAGTGTGTAAACCATAGTAAGGTGGCTTCAGGATGCCCCATCTCTAAAACAAAATGCCCTGTATTCCTTATATATTTACAGTACACCACAAAGGTAATCAAGAAAAACGCTTAGAGAAGATAGTCACTGAATTCATGATCTCAAATTGAGGGATCAAAGGTGAAGTCTAACAATAAATAAGCCCAAACCTCCATCTAATTTCCAGATTCAACAAAAAAGTATACCAATAACCTAATCCAACACTCACATGCTCAAATGGCATACTATTATACAGAAAAAGGCTCAATCATGTGAAATTTGACAGTGCTGGGAACCACGAAAATTTGAGTTTTTACAGTACCCAATGGGACTTGGTTGTTATGAGAACACAATAACTATAGCAAAAACATTAATTTCGAATTGACAAAAAAACTTCAATGATTCAGTACACAGCCACTTCCACAACTCAGCAAATCTCGAGAATCTGAAGCAAAACCGAGCCTAAATATCTTGAAACAACACAATCACTAATAAACTAGATCGAGAAATGGACAAGTGACAAAGAAATGACCTCCAATCACGACTGAACAAGACCCACACTGAAAAACAGTGAGCTGTGGATCGAAGAGTGATGCCAGAACAAGATGAGAAATGAAACATTGGACACAGAAACGAGAGAGATCGAGCTCTTACCTTGCAGCGTTACTGCGGCAACGGGGAGGTTGACGGCGGCAACCACGGTGGAGAGGAGGAGCGAAATTGGGGATTTTTAGTTGGCGTTACTGTTAAACTAATTCTGCAAACGCTACGTGTATGAAAGTGAAACATGGTTCCGTTGTATTATATATTTTATTCAAATAAATAAGTTATTAGTAAGACTAGTTCAATTAAATAAAAGGTTAATTTTCTCAAAAAAAAAAATAAAAGGTTAATCACGGACCCTTCAATTATACTCCAATTCAATTTAATCCCTTACATTTTTATTTCGTTATGAAATTTATCGGTGAACTATGATAAGTCCTCTTTGTTTTTCAGTTTGAATTGTTTACAGGGGTATGAGATGAGATCTATCAGCTTATGGATATGCGGGAAGCAGAGAGGGGATCGACTTATTTGAGCCTCCCGAGTATGTTGGGTAGGAGCAGACATGCAGGTTTACATGTTCTAAAAGACAGGATCTTGAAGAGACTTGTAAGTTGGGATGACCTATGGTTATCTAGAGTCGGCAAGGAGATTTGGTTGAAGACGGACATCTAGGCGTTTCCCACTTATGCCATGAGCGTGTTTCTACTGTTGTTGGGCCTTGTCGCGTACATAGAGACATCCATGCATTGTTTTTGGTGGAAGCAAGGAGCGGGGAATGGTACAAGTATTATCTGCATGACCTGGTCGGGCATGTGCGATCACAAGTCGATTGGAGGGTTGGGGATTCGTCATCTACATTACTTAAATGTTGCGTTGTTAAGAAAGCAAGGTTGGAGATTGTTGACTCGGAGAACCAGTCTGGTGAGCAAGAGTCTAAAGGTAAGGTATTACCCACAGTCAATTTTCATAAAGTATATTGGATGGTCAGCCGCTGGTTCGTAGCCAAGCTCGGATACTCATTGGATCGGGACGAGATACACCTGTTTTTTATGCTTCCTAGCTCCCGACTTCACCCCTTGTATGTGGACATGCTGAGAGGGACTACATCAGCTCAGGTGGTTAGGGATATGTTTCTCCCCACAGAGAGAGGGTGAGATCATAATCTGAGTGTTTTCTCCAATGGATATGTATAGGTACCTCTTAGTGTGTCGGTCGGAGGGGATGGGTGGTTTTAGCTTTTGGAGAGATTGGAGGAGCACTCAGTTAGCACCACACCAGGAAGGGTCTTACGCGACGGAAAAATAAATTCCGTCGCATAAGATCACTA
>JAYMSU010001146.1:0-11156 GCA_036897765.1 Erodium chrysanthum | reverse complement strand
GCTTAGCATCCTCGTTAGAGGTATCAAACAAGAAGTTCTCAGGCTTGAGATCCCTATGCATGACACCCAGAGAATGGCAAGCCTCCACCACCCCAACAATGGTCCCGATCAACTTGGCCGCCTCTCGCTCACTGTAATGACCCTTCTGCACAATCCGGTCGAAGAGCTCGCCCCCCGCGCACAGCTCCATCACCAGGTGCACGAACACGGAATCCTCGTACGTGCCCTTGATTCGGACCACATTGTCGTGCTCCGACAAGTGGTGCATGATCTGAATCTCCCTCCACGCATCCTCGTAGTCCTCTTTGCACACCAGCTTCCGCTTGGGGATGGATTTGCAGGCGAAGAGGGTGCCGGTGCGCTTGTGGGTGCAGAGATAGGTGGTGCCGAATTGGCCTTGCCCTAGCTTCTTCCCCAATAGGTAATGGTCTCTTAATCTTGGGGTTGAGTGCGGAAGCACTGTTAAGGCTGGCTTTTTTGCTGATGATTGTGATGATTTCCTCATCGCAGTCGCTGATAATGTGAATCAGATGGGAAAAAATGAGTTTCTTTTTGTTGGGTCTTTCTCAGATTTGTGATTGATACGATCCTCTGTTCTCTTGCTAATCCAATGATGATCTATTTTGTGTTTTGGGTGGAGAAGCTGTATCTTCCTCCTTGTTCTTGGACACCATTTTTTCAATCCCAATCACTACATTTCTTTTGAATACAACCAATCACTACATTTCAATCTAAAACATTAATAGTAATTTTCAATGTGCTGACATTGCATTCTTTTGAAATTTGCCAATTCAAGGAACTTAGTGCTGTTTTATATTTATTTTTAGAGAATGATGTTGACTTCCTTTGGATGTGAAGGGAAATTAAGTGATTAAACTGATGATGTTTTACAATTTTAAGACTAAATTTTTAATCCAACAAAATTTGTAATCAACGTTTTATTTGGGAAAACAAGACTTTTTATTTATGAAAAGTTTGGTACCGTATACATGAGTTTAATTTTATCCCGTTTTCATAAAATCCATTGTATTAAAGACTCGTTCATATATATATTTATGTATAATTAATTTTAGAGTTAATCACAAATAAACCTATACTTGTTTTTCAAGTAAGGGTCCAATTTTTAGCTTTACTTTTTAAGAGGTCTAAAATTGTCAAAACTTTTAAATAAGTATCACCATCAAGATTTTCGTCCAAATTTCATTTTTATTTATGAAAAGTTTCATATACATATGTTTAATTTTAACTCGTTTCCATAAAATCCATTGTATTTAAGACTCGTTCATATATAACTATATATAATTATTTTAAGAGTAATTACAAATACGTGCGTAAATTTATACCCGTTTTTCAAATAACGTCCAACTTTTGGCTTTGCTTTTTAATGAGTCTAAAGTTGTCAAAATTTTCAAATAAGTACCATCGTTAAGATTTCCGTCCAAATATGTTAAATATTATTGTTCAATTTTCCAAAATATCAGAAATACCCCTTCCCTCAATGTTGTTCTGGGTGTTCTTGGTAGTGCTATTATTTATTTTGGGAAAATTGAATAACTATGCTCAAGAGTTGCACTCTCGTGTTTCTATACCCAATGTTTCCCTTCTTTGAAATGTATACTAATCAAGTTTTACCGAGTCTACCATTTACCTTTTCGGCACATTACATATCAAGCAATACTTTTCATTTTACAATCTCACTTTTTGAATATTAAGCTTTCATCTTCCTTGAGAATTAGCATTATCAAGATCAATTGAAACTATCAATTAAAATATTGAATTATCACAAATGTTTTTTTTGGTTTGTTATAACAACGATATATATACTCTTCGTATAACGATCTTGATGTATAAATGTAGAATTACAAAAAATCTCCAAAAGGAAAAGCGTAGAATTATAAAACAAATCCACTCGAATGATTTCAAAAAAAAAAAAACTAGTCAAATTACAAAAAAGAAAAGAAAAGATAAACCCTTGTCGAATCATGCGGAACCATCACAATAACTATAAGAATGCCATCGGCCGATCTTATGGTGACACGTTCCCTCCCATCTAACGACTCACCTTGCCTACCGTACACGCGCGCGCAGACAAGCACATATTTTTCGAACTTTAATTGTTTATTTCATAATGTATGTGATCGATCGGTGATGGAAAAAAAAAAGGAAAAGGAGGACTGAGCAGGAGTGTTGTGTGTTTTGTGCATAAGAGGACTGTTTGTTTCTTGGGAAGAAAGCATCTGGATTTTTTTGGAAACTCAAAACCAAACGGTCCATACCTATTATTGTTCACGCCCAATGTGAATAAATTTTCATTTTATTTCCCTCCGTCTGCATCGGGTTCGATATCAGTCCCCCCCCCACCCCCGACTCTCAATCTCCTCAATTGCGGCGGACCCAGGATGAGGAAGAGGAAGAGGTCACTCAACAATGGAAGATTCGGCGCTGGTGATCAAGTTGAGGTATTCAAATATCTCCCTCATTCTTTTATTTCCGGCTTCAGTATTTGATTTCCGATTTTGGGGTTTTTCAGTGTATTGTGTGGAATTCAGTTGCGCCTGTTTTTGTTGATTGTGCTTGCTTCTGTCTGTTTACTCAATTGCGGATGAGGTTTCTGGATTTTGTTACTTTGATTTTAGCTACATTGTCTCCTTTTGTTCATTGATCATCTGTGCAAGCCTTGTTCTCTTTATAGGGTAAGAGAAATCCAAATTTAGAATTATATGGTTTCTATTCTATGTCTAGGCTATCAATTAACTGAAGAGGTACTCGTTTTTTTGGTTGTATTGGGTACTAGGTTAGCTCAAAATCCCCTGTAATTTTGCAGGTCAAGAGTGAAGAAGATGGCTTCTATGGTTCTTGGCACCCTGGGACAGTCATTAAATGTGGACGTCGAGTTTGCCAGGTTCGCTACAACAATTTTGTGGTCAGGAATGGTGTGTCTCGACATCTCACTGAGAAAGTTAAGGTTTCAGCATTCACTAATGGTAAAAGTGAGTGTGATGATGAGAACCTGTATGATTATAGCAGGCTTATAAGACTACAACCACCTCCACTTGAGGTTGGGGTGTGGGATCTAAACTATGGATTTTGCGTGGATGTTTTACACGCAGATGTTTGGTGGGAAGGTGTGGTTTTCGATCACAAGGATGGTACAAAGGAGAGGCGAATATTCTTTCCAGATTTGGGTGATGAAATGATTGTTCAAATTGATGCAATAAGAATCACGCAGGACTGGAGTCAAGTGTCCAAGACTTGGCAGCGCCGGGGGACCTGGTTGTTTCTCGAGTTGTTGGAGGACAAGTCATTGGTCCTCACAACATCAGTGAAACAAATATGGTATGATGTGCGTTTGAAAGAAGGTTTTCAGAAGATTGGGCAGTGGACTTGCTCAAAGAGAGATCTGTGGACAGAGTTAATAAAGGAAGTTATCAATGATCAGCTGATTATCTTTTTCAAATTTGTCATGGAACCCATATCAGATATAGCTGAACAAGTTCTTGATGGCTACACAGATACTGGGTCAGATTTGGGTTTGCTTTCTCCTCTGATTCCTGGAAAGTGGATACCTGCTGAACCTGACATGGTTCCTGGAGCAAAGTTTGACCCAGATGCTGTTACCAGATATGCAGCTGCTTCTTCTACAGGGAATAGAAGGCTTCAGAGTTCATTCAAAACAAAGTTTAGAATGCATCTCTTATACCTTGGCTGGAAAATTGAGTATAAAAGAGATATGTCCACACCCAAGCACAACCCTAGATTTTGTTACACCTCTCCTGATGGGAACTTGTACAACTCATTAGTACAGGTCTGCCTAGCATTGGATGGCTCTACCCTAGAATTGGACACTCCTTCAATCACTCAAGATGATCCAAAGAGTTTGATAGCTTTACCTGAAGATCAGTTACCATTCCCACTAGATGTTGAGTTTCAAGAGAATAGGGAAATTCCTTCTTCAGTAACTCAAGATGACTCTCAAGCTGACCCAAGGAGTTCGGTAGCTTTACCTGATGATCGATTACCATTCCCAGTAGATGTTGAGTTGCAAGAGAATAGGGAAATTCCTTCTTCAATAACTCAAGATGACTCTCAAGCTGACCCAAGGAGTTTGATAGCTTTACCTGATGATCAATTGCCTTTCCCCCTTAATGTTGAGTTTCAAGAGAATATGGATAACTTTTCTTTCCCTGAATCTGTTGATGAATATTGTCATAACTATGCAGCACATAGATTCAATATCAAAATCAAGCAAAAGTTGAAGAAACACCTCTCAGTTATGGGGTGGGAGTTTCACCAGGTGCCCAAGATGGTAAAAGGAGGCAACCCCCGGCTTGTTGAGCACTACTATTCACCAAGTGGTAAGCGGTTTTACTCTCTGCGCACAGCTTGTAGAAGTTATTTGAATGAAGAAGGTACAGATTCCAAACAGCAAACACAAGTTGATCAACTCTCCAGCCTCCCACAGTTGAAAAGAAGGAAGGTTTCTGAAACTTTGATCAAAACAGGAGATGACTCAGATATTAGTCCTCCTAACCAGGTAATGAGGTCAAGCAAAAGAGTAAGGCAGGTGGTGCCTCCCAGTTCCTCAAACCACATTCCAAGAACCATACTATCCTGGTTGATTGATAACAATGCTGTGTTACTGAGGTCAAAAGTTTTTTACCGTAGCAGAAAGGATTTATCTCAATTGGCACTGGCTGAAGGAAGGATAAGTTGTAAAGGGATTAAGTGCACGTGCTGTCAGGAGGTGTTTACTACAAGCAAATTTGGCATTCATGCTGTCAATGAAAGGAATGATGAGTGTGCATCTGCCAATATATTCTTAAAAGATGGAAGATCTCTGCTAGATTGCCAAAAGCAAGTGATAAACACCATCAACCTTACAAGAGTGAATCATGAAATGATGAAGGACACACGTCATCAAGGTGAAAATGATGACTTGTGTACTATTTGCCACTACGGTGGGGAGTTAGTCTTGTGTGACGCGTGCCCTTCTGCATTCCATATGAGTTGCCTAGGTTTGGAGGTAATTAACATCCCCATCTCTTGAATTCACTTACTAATTCATCTCTCTGTTCTTTTTTGCCATAATTTAAATCACTCCTTGATTTTCTTGTCTGCAGGATATCCCAGATGGTGATTGGTTTTGTCAATCATGTTGTTGTAGTATATGTCACCAGTGCACACTCAAAGAAGATAAAGAGCACCTTGTGGATGATACAGTCGATAAAATCTTTAATTGTGATCAATGCTATAAAAAATGTAGGTTAGCCTTTATATATTTGTAGATACGTATTATTCGCATATACATTAATATTGAGAATGGAAAATGCATATTGGCAATATGTTATACTTCCTCCTTTTATGAATGGCATAGATCACCTTGGATGCCTAATGACACAAAAAATAGCCACTTCGAGAAGAAATGCCAGAGATAGTTGGTTTTGCAGTAAAAAATGTGGAGAGGTACTTCTGACTCATCATCTTTAATTATTTATTTATTTACTTGCTCGTGTTGAGGTCAATATCGGCCTATAATTATTGTTTACTGAGATTTATTTGTTTGTTGCTAACTAAAAAAAATCCATTCCCCAAGGCAGAGGTACCTTTCCATATTATCAGAAAATAGGCCTCTAGATTGGCTTTTACATCATTTTCCTTTTTTTCTTTTTAATATGTGTACCTCAGGATGTGATTATTATTAAACAGAAAAAGCTATTTGCATTCTCCTGCTTATATGTCTTCAATCTGAGTGTAAGTTGCAAGAATATCGGAAGCATGTAATACAGTGCCTTATTCACCTAATTATCTGAGCTTCAGTCAAAAGTGAGAATTCTTGTATTGTTGGCCTTAATTGGATTCTAATAGTTGGAAACTCCTAATTGCATCTTTTGGGAAGAGGCTGGCAGAAATAAGTATCTATACACACTATTAAACTATATTTTATAATGCATATTAGCGTGCCGTGTCATCGGAGTTTTAGTTTGTATAAAATTAGCTCGATTAACATATGAAAATGTAAAGAATAATAAATTACCATATCACTATTAGTTAAGTTTTATGTTTAGCTCCATGATTACAGTAGAGACAATGAATTGGTCTATTTAATATAATACTTACAAAATATAAAACTATCTGATATTAGAACCTTAATTTGGGTATCATAAATATAGAATTACCTGTATTATTTGGCACCTTTTGGCGCAAATAAAAGTATAATGATTTTACTGTAGAGATGAGTAATCAGAAGAGAGATTCATCGGTGGAGGCTAAAAAGTATTGTATGAGTTAGGTTATTGACCTATATTATTGTAATCATTATTATTATATCATTATCATCATCACTATTATTCAATGGAATTTATTATAAGTATGTTTGTACTTGTGCATCACATGGGATATAAACTAGTTTACCTATTTTCTTTGGTTTATTAATAACCATGAAGTTATTAACTTTCCAACCTACAAGTTATAGGACTTGACTGAAAACAGATATTACTTAATGTTATTTACCCCTGCTTATATGTTCAGGGTCTCCTACAACCCTCTCCCATTAGGTGTATAGTTTAGGATGTGAAAAAATCATCATATTTAGATAGATGCTCACCATTGCATTGGCAACGTACACCAACTCAATGAAGGCTGAAGATTTCTTAAAGTCTTGGGTCTAGTAAAAAATTGATAGTCATTTTGTGCATTTTACGTGATTGCTATTGTTTCTCATTTCCATCATTAGCAATTCATCTAGGTTAAATATGAACAAAATCATACCTACTCTAATCCTGCTCTGTTCATTATGCCTTCACTTGATGCAGACAGTGCATATTTTGTAATTGTATTTTAATTTATGTGTGATTCAGTTTGTTGGATGTCAAATATGCATGATAATTATGATCATGTCACTTTTGCAGATATTCAATAGCCTCCACAAGCTTATTGGAAAATCAATTCCAGTAGGTGGGGAGAATCTAACTTGGACATTGTTGAAGCCCAGATGGTTGGATGAACATGCTTCTGATGCTAGTATTGAAGCCTTGGCAGAAATTTATAGCAAGCTCAGTGTTGCTCTTGGGGTTATGCATGAATGCTTTGAGCCTGTCAAAGATCCCTACAACAAGAGAGATCTTGTTGAAGATGTTATTTTCAATAGAGAGTGAGGCCTTCTAATCTTTCGCTGAACTTACATAACTCATCATAGTTTTCGTTTAAATCCTGCAAAGAAATGTCATTTATGTTAGCTATCCTCGTTTCAATGTCATGGCCAGTTTCGTGTTTATGGGAACATATTAAAGGGATTCATTCTCGTAAAAGAAACAAACGGGAGGAAATTAAGAAGTTATATAGGAAGAAAAGCCAACAGTTTCTTAGAGTTCCTTTTTGTTTATTTTTTCACTGAGATTCAGTGATATTTTTTAAAACATCTCTCATGTAGTTGTAAATAGGCTGCCATTATTTATTGCTTTGTGTTAAAATTTGTTCAACCCAATACTTAAAGTAAACTAAATTGTTGAGTGGAGAACCCAACTAGTATATCAAGTGGTCACCAAATCCACATTCTTCAACGTGGACACTGCAACACTCCAACCCAAAGCTTAAGCTATTAAGTGGAGGAGTCAACTAGTATATCAAGATGTCACTTAGTCCACATTGTGAACACTAATATTTGAGCTTAAACATGTGTGCCATTATATTAAATGTCAGCTATGTAGTAATCATATTAGTACTTCAATTTTCACTTATGAGACACCAAATATTTTCTCCTCAGGCTAATCCCAACAATTTATATAATGCAGGTCAGAGCTGAACAGGTTGAACTTCCAAGGGTTCTATACAGTGCTTTTAGAGAGAAATGATGAACTAATTACTGTAGCTTCTGTAAGGTGAATTTTATAAAATTTCTTGTCAAAAGATATAAAGCTCTATGAGATGAAATTGGTCTTCATCTTTTCCTGGCAAAGGGGCAATGGCACCTTGGTTTGTTGGAAGTATAAAACCCTTAACAATGTATTATTGTTACAGAGTACATGGAGAAGAGGTAGCAGAGATACCTCTCATAGGCACCAGGTTTCAGCACAGGAGAAATGGAATGTGCCGCATATTGATGAATGAGCTTGAAAAGGTTTGTCTCTGTGTATGCAAATTCTAGAGTCTTTGCCATGAGTTTGCGCTTTCAATTTATTTTTGTTGTCCAGTATTTGGAAGGAAGGAGGCTCAAAAGTCATGGTTTGAAAATATGTAGCTTTACCTTAATTGATATAAGACCATAAAGGATATATATATACACCAAGAGGGTCAGTTTGTCTTGGACCACTATGGAATCTTTTTTTAGCTGTCGTGCTTTTTTATATTATTTTCTGTTAGTTTTGCTGTGTAATTTGACCTACTGCAACCTGTTTAAACATGAGCTCTAGCTATCACATAGTTGTTTGGAATTTTTTAGACTTTTGAAGGATCTCTGAATTAGATTGTCACTTCATTCACACTCACAGTAAGGTTTTTACTTCTTTTTTCATTTTGGGAGTCAAGGAGATGTTCTTTTTTCTTTCCACACTTACACCACAACATACAGTTTTTCTTATAAATTTTAAGCATGTAACACTTCTTGTGTGTCAATTTATCTGTCTTAATCTAATATAGACTTTGAAGATAAAATAGTAAGTTTCTGGTAGAATTTTGTTTACATATGAGGCTCTAGAACTTATCATATTTTTGTAAGTGACTTGAATTGAGAAAACTGTTGTTCTTTCATATTTTCTCAGTTTCTTACTACTGTTTTACTCACAATTTCTTCAGAAGCTTGAGGAAGTAGGGGTGGAGAGGTTGATTTTGCCTGCGGTTCCCAGTGTTCTCAACACATGGACTACTTCATTCGGATATTCTAAGATGACAAAGTCCGAGAGATATAAATTTCTGGGTTACAATTTCCTGGATTTTCAGGATACTTTTATGTGCCAGAAACTTTTGAAAAACGAATCTTCACCAGAATCGAGTCTGACTGGTCGTAAGTTCCGTTTCACTTTGGTTTAAATGTAATGATCAAATTGTTACAGTTGTTGTACTTACTGACACGGATGTCCTATTCTTTTACTGAACAGAGGCGAGGCCTATAACTCATGGTGATATGAATGAAAATTGTTATATAAATGGCATTGATGGGGCCAGTGCTGTCTCTGATGTATTTCAAGCTGAACATATAGAGGGTGTAACTCTGGACCAAGGACCTGAGGAGTATGTCTCAACTCCTTCTGAGGATGGAATTCTGGACACAGGACTTGAAGAGTATGTCTCATCTCCTTTTGTTTATATTATGATTAATGAGTAAAAGAAGTGCATGGTGGAAGATAAAAAATACATGACATGTTATCTAATCTAGAAGATGGTGAGTCTCTGTTGACTGTTTATATGCAAGGGGAATATTCTAATAAGAAAAGGTTAAAGGATAGAATTCGTTGTAGCTGATGGGTAGTTAAAGATCTGTTCTGGGGTGAAAGTTCTACTGTATGCTTTGTAGAAATGAAATTGTGGCCAAGAAGCGGATCCTCATGAAATAGTTAACATAAAAACATGTGAATAATCTGTTTTAGAGGCATATACAAGACAGTGCAGATTTGATAAAAGTAATGTGATCCAAAACTGATATGGTTACTCAACTTTATCTGAGTCACCATTTGTGTTTATATAATGGGGGTTATGGGTGACAGTAGATTTCCAAGTTCAATCTTGGGTGAACTTGGTAGATCTGTATTATATGATTACAGTCATGCTGCATTGTTTTGGACGATCATTTGTTCAGTTAAAGAAGTAGGTGTTCAATCTTTGATATCATGTGCCAGCTGCCTAAGGCATATGCAAGCTGAACTCCTTCCTCACCTCTTGAAAAATGAAGTGTCTTTGTTAATTCCAATCTTGCATATCAGAAGATTGTTGCCATGTTTTGTTCTTGTGTTGTGAATTTCATTACACGCAGGTAGGTAGGTACTACTACTAGTGGTTTGGTTGACTGAGTGGTGTGATTTGTAACAGTATGAAGGGATGCGAAGGAGATGCTTACAGAATCAGGCGTGTTGTGGTACATCAATGGATCACATCACTTTCCAATTCCATTTACTTTCCTGTTTTTGGCAAATCCACTGACAGACCCGTTTACTCTCCATTGCAGGGGGGAAAAGAGAATAGTATTCTGATGTGCTACAAGCGGAGGAGGAAAAGATAAACCCGACCAAGCTTGACTGATCCACCCCACCCATTACTTAAAACTGATATCAGTTTGGACAATACACAACTTTTGGGTGCATTTTTTGCTTCTAAATATATAAATAGCAAACAGTGTAGAGGAGAAGGACTTTGTGGTTGATGATGTCGTGTAAAGTTTCTTTTTTGTAAATTTTATTTAAAATATATCGGGTCGGATTTTCACAACTAAAATGCTAATTTTATTATATTTTCTTTTATTTTTATCATATGAGATTTATATTCTCAACGATTGTAGTCATCATATGGTTGTGTTGCGGCCTCAGAGGACATGATTGATTGAATATTTGCTGTTTCAAGATTCAGATTCTCCTTCACCTTTAGCTTATGCATGAGTTTTACTCAATAAACTTTTGTTTGATGAGGTAGAGACAAGTGTCACTTCAGGTGGGTCCGACGTTGGTCCGGAACAGCCCAAATGAGAATACATTCTGCAAGTGTTATTAGAAAGGCCCAAAATCGAGAGAAAGGTAAAGGCCTGCTTTCTGAGGACATAATGATAAATGTTTATTGTTTGGGGGAGAAAGAGAAGGATGGTGAGTTCTTCACATACTTGTAATGAGTTGATCGCAATCTTGTGAACATCTAATTATAATCACTTGCCAATTATTAATTTTGGCTTCATCATGTAGCACAAAGAATTGAACATGTTTCATAGTTGGTTAAGTAATAGTTGTATGTGGTAATGACGACACATGGTTGGACCCTAGAAGAGGAGAACATGTACATTCGAAAAGGTTAGATGAGGGGTTGTCTCGTTTTGCGTGAAAAAGATTTTCCCTGAATACGATCAAACACGTGGCCGATGAAACCCGAGTGGTGGAATCCAGCAGATGTCTTTCCAGTAGGTACGGGTGACCACGTGTTAAGTATTCAGTGGAAGACAATTGGCGTTCCATGCAAGTTTC
>JAYMSU010001145.1:0-11158 GCA_036897765.1 Erodium chrysanthum | reverse complement strand
GAAAGTTTAGGTAGCTGTAAATAACGTTTTAAACTTGAAGATAGTAATGTGCAAAAGACTTATACGCAATAGGTATCTGCAGTTACCTGCAAGATCTTGAAAACATAGACAAAAGAGTTCCTCTTCATGAGAAGCATCTCTCTTGACAAGCAAGCTTTGAAAAGCTCCCATTTGCTCAAAGAGTACTTACTAAAAGACAAGGCCTTCTTGTGGGATTGAGACTTGTCATAGGGTTTCGAGAGCTCCTCATTAAGGCCCTGTCCTAAAGGACTTGCCTTAAACATCTCAGACAATTGGTCCACAGACACATAGTTGTAGGGTATGTCTTTGTGACACCAGTACTGTCCTTGATCCTTCTTGGAGATCACCTCCTGGAGGAAATCTGCAGCACCCTTTCTTTCAGGACACTTGAACCCACAATCCTCGAAGAACTTAAGGGCATACCCGCGAGGGCCATGGTACACAATCTTCCCCTCTGCCATCAATATCAAGTCATCGAAGAGATCGAAGGTCTCGGGGGCTGGCTGGAGGAGGGAGATCAATGCAGTTGCATCGGTGATGTGCACCATTTGTTGGAGGCAAGTGACTATCTGATATGTTGTGGAGCTGTCTAGGCCGTTTGATATCTCATCCATGAATAGAGCTTTTGTTGGACCCACAATCATCTCCCCTGAAATTAACAACGTTGTCAACAACATTCAGAGCTTTTGTGGAGTTTTAGGTTCAAATCATGAACATATGTAAGTACCTGTTGTCAATCTTTTCTTCTGGCCACCTGATATGCCTCTGCTCAGATCATCACCAACCATTATGTCGCCGCAGATGTCTAATCCGAGGATCTAAGTACACATCATAATGTGTTAGCATACCTTCTTTGTACTACATATGATCATTAAATTCAGATTTTTACCTTTAGGACATAATCTGTCTGGAGATAGTTCCTTAGCCCTTCAACTGAAGTTGCCTGACAAAAATCCTATGTTAGGACATGATCATTAACATTATCGATCATTTCAGGACATATTAATTTGGGTCATCACCTTCATGTATGTGTCAATGTCAGGGTCAGGAACAACTCCGTCTTCTTTCTCTCTTCTGCTTACCTCCATCATTATTTCTTTTACACCAAGAAATCGAGTTTTTATTTGATTGCTGATATAAAATGCAGAGCCAAAGTAATGAACTTGACGGTAATTTCTTACCTGATCTGCTTCCAACGCCTTGACAACACGCTGAGAAGTCAATTGTTTCTCTTACAGTCATCTCAGGTATGTGCAAATCATGTTGGCTTATGTACGCTGATGTTTTCTGCGCCACAAACTCGTTTAACTTATGCCCATTATACGATATCTCACCCGTGACCTACAAAAAAAAACAGAACATTATAAGTTCTCATAAGTTCTAAGTACCATAATGTTCTGTTTAAGAATGCTGACCTTGCAAGTTTGGTCTAATTTTCCTGCAAGAGCTAACAAAAAAGTGGTTTTGCCACAGCCCGGAGGGCCAAGAAGAAGAGTCATTCTGAAACAAAAACAAAACTACATACTCAATTTGTTTCTCGAGATTGAATACAAACATTCTTGGTATGGTAGCTGAAGTTACCTTGACGGTCTGATGATCCCGCTTACATCTTTCAGAATGCTGATCTTGGTTTCTATAGGCTTGCATTGTATCAAGCTCATAGGAACCTGTCAGAACACGTTGTTTCGTTAACGTTGGTGGAGTAGTTTTTTCTGGGATTTTAAGGTTTGAGGGTTGGAGCATACTTACAGACAAGAAGCTGATCATTGAGTTCCATAATGTTGGGAGGGGCTTTCCTTGGACTACTTCACATTCTGCTTCCACAACCAGGTTCTTGTACCGAACCTCTACTGTTGGTAGCTTCACATTCACCCTAAAACAAAACCCATTTGTGTTACCGATGTGGGATCACATCAAATTCAGACAATAAACAACAATAGTCTTCAACAATGCTTAAACTAGTACTATATATCATGAAAGAAGCAAATTGAACCTCCACAAGAAATACTTTTTTTTTATCACCAATTCCTAATCTACCCCACCAGGATTCGATCACTGGACCGCTTACTAGGCAATGTTTGTCTGGACCAATAAAAGCTGAACATGTCTGACCTCTTACTAATCAGTGTTTGTTTGGACCAATCAGACGGACCACAACATGAGAATTCGCAAAATAAACTAGAACCTGTCAAGATTCGATCACTGGACCTTTACTAAGCAGTGTTCGTCTGAACCAGTCAAACTAGAACATGTCTAACCTTTTATTGATCAGTGTTCGCTTGGACCAGTCAGACCGACCACAACATGGGAATTCGCAAAAAAAAAACTAGAATCTGTCAGGATTCGATCATTGGACCTCTTACTAGGCAGTATTCGTCTAGACCAGTCAAATCAGAACATATCTGACCTCTCACTAATCAGTGTTCGTCTAGACCAGTCAGACCGACCATATGGGAATTCGCAATAAAACAAGAATTACCTGTCGATTCTTTCCCTGAGTTTCTTGAGCAAGTGGAAATTGTCGTGCTCAATGTGCTTGATGAGGTTGTCGATGAAGAGGTGCCGCTCGGCAGCTCCGAGCTGGGTGACGTCGGTGAGCTTCTTACCGGCCTCGGCTTCCTTGGCGTCGACGAGCGATGTCCTGATGCGCTTGAAAGTGGGCAGTCTCTGGATCGCAGCCCACTGAAGCTGAAGATCTTTGTCGTCCGAGGCTCTGCCTCGAGGAGTTCCTACGTTGCTGCCACTGCCTCCTATGTTAATCACCTCCATTTCTGCAAGAAATCAATTATTTTGCAGTTGCTTTCTTATACATCTTTTCTTGTTGACTTGATGCTTCTGGTGGCTAAACAAAAGTCTTTCTTCGCCCACTGTTCAATTTAATCAGACACAATAAATATGTTCTGACATGTTTTATTATTATCGTCACCTGAATTTTGACCATTGCAGATCTAAAAATGTTTTTAGATCTAATCTACTCTTTTTTTGTATTAAGCCCTACATATCATAGAAAGCGTGTCTGAAGAAGAAGAAATCTATCAGATCTGTGATCTTCTCATCAAGCCATTTTGAATTTACGATTTTCGACCACCTCTGAAGTTCCCGGTTACCATATATCTACAAAATGTCCCTCCTGGTTTAATTAGAGTTATAGTTTTGTGCGTCTTAGACTCGTTTTTATGCCTACGGCGACGTAGTAGTAGGGTTTTGTTTTGCTTTGTGTCTCATTATGTATTTAGGACGGTTTGATTGTCCCGAGCCTGGTATGACCACACATAATCGGTGAAGTTTTTGGTGCCGATACTGGATGCCTTTATATTTATGGTCTTTACGGAAACTTTGCTTTTCTTTAAAAAAAATTGTTTTTAGATCTAACCTACATTTTTCCTCTTCTAAAAAATGGGGTTATGGGAATATTATATAGAGGATCAGGTGTAACAACCCTGATTAATTAATAGATAAACAAGGTCAGGACTTCAACAACCCCATTGAAGCACAACTTGGTATCTGAGTCACTTGCTCTAAGCTCATTCAAACATTTATCTATGTCCTTGTCACTTTGTAGTTATCTACCACACTCCACCTATTATATGTAGATTATTAAGAATTTGTACATTCATTTCAATATTTAGAGGGTGGACAAAGTTACTTCGTCCACAAAAATTGATTATTTAAAAATATACGGATAAAAAAAATTCAGTGTTCAAGTATGAAATGATTTGAGTAGTCTATTGTTGAACATTTTGGAATTTTATGATTATTCATTGGTTGTGTGTTACTATAAAAAAAAGCATAATAATTTGTCGTCATGATTGATCCGTTTGGATTAAAAAATATGTTTCAACAACTATATTGTGATTTATAGAAAAACATTAAGAAAAAAAAAGAAAAAAAAATAAAGTTTAGGATATTTTTCCTAGTGAGTGTGAATAAGAATTTGGTTTGGAAGGTGTTTTAACAAATAACAACCACATGCATGATTTGCTGTGTCAAATTAAAAACATTAAAGTGGATTTGGAATTGGTGGGTCTTGTTTGAACTTTTTATTTAAAAGAAAAAGTGAAAGTGAAATATGCCTTTTAATTATTTTTTTGAGAGCTTACCTTTTAATTTTGTTTCACATATGGGTTAATTAATTTGTCAAAGGTTAATTTTGTTTTAACGAATAGAATTCAAAAGAGAATGTCAACAACTCCATTCAACTCTATCCCTGACAAAATCCGTAAAAGCATTGTTTTTTTAGTGAAGATTTGATAGAAACAATCTTAGATAATTAAATTATGCCAATGTTTAAAGTTAAATTCTTTGTTAATTTTCATCCTTGTACCCATTTTTTTTTTGCCTTTTTCTCTACCCTTTTAGACTCAAATTTTTATATATTATATTAATTTATAGAGATGCTTTGCTAATTTAGATTGGTTAATGGTTTTGGATCTTGTGAAAACAGATGGTGTCATCCAAAGAGGTGGACCCAAATTAAAATTGTGTTGTGGGCCTTATGCACAGTCCTCTTCAGTGCTTGACTTTGGACAAGAGACAATGACAACGTGTTTCACTTTCACCACTAATTTGATTAGATAAGATTGCGTTCTAATTTACTTTTAATACAACAAAAAAAGGGAATACTTTTCTTATTGATATGGTTGTTAAAGTTCAATCCATTTAAAACATAGACTTATGGTGTGTGAAACTCTATAAATGTTTGATATTATATTTTCAGGTATAAGTCGTGTGATCACATTACATCGGATATGCTGTTTCATTATTTTTGTGATTTTTAACTTTACTTTGCTGGATAAATAAAGTTTTTTTTTGAGATGAGGTAAATAAAGTTAGTGATTACTGACCATGGCGGATAGTCGGATGGACAAGGTCTATGTTATCCTAGATCGTTCTTTTTGGAGACTTTCCTTGGAGGTAATCGAATTTTGTGTAGATGAGTACCATATTCAGACAATTCCTAGTTGAGAGTCAAATTATATGACTTATTAGAATCAGAAGACATGCCAATATTTTTCAGACAGAGCCTTGTGTATAGTCTTTGACCGAGGATTTTTATGGGTTTTGCGAGTTTATGCGGCTAGGGCGTAGGTGTTGGAATGATAGTCAGCTAGCGTGTTTTTCGGTCAGGGATCAGTGACTTGTCAGACAGAAACCGTTTAGTCATTTTGCTAATGGTGATGTATGAACGGTCAGGTGAGTACTCTATCAAGAACGTGTGCAAGTTTCTCGAGGAGTTGCATGATAATCGCGACGCTCTCAATGGATTGTTAGGGCTTGACCTCAGGCTGATTCTTGTTAAGTTAGCCTATAGGTATAGTAAGTTTTAAACTACTATTCCGTGTTGGAGATGTCTATTGAACAACCCATTGGTTGGCTTCAAAATTTTAGGTCTGATACGATAGTTCTTGGTCCGAGTCTTATCTCACCATAGCACCAAATTAATAGATAGATAAAACTCTTACCACTTAGTGAATGTGAGACTCTAATGACTGTAGTCACAAAGCATGAAACACAACCCACTTCTTCACTAACTCAGCCTTTCTAAAAGATATAGAGTTCAATCAATCAATCCAAGGCATGTTTCGGGCACTTTATATCAACAACATTAATCATTGACATCCATTATAATGCTATTCATCCTTTTCTATTTTGTATTCACATGAACATATTCTTATTTTATGATCATTTATATCCATACGATGAAAGCCAATATGTTTGTGCGGAGGAGATCTCTTTGATTGCTTTGCAAGATTCTGTGGTTCAAACCGTGTTTAGACTTGATCAACTCAAGTTGGCCTAATGGTTAAGGGCTCCCTCTAATACAATAGTGGACCAGAGTTCAAATCCTGGTGGAAGCAATCTTATGGATATAAGAATCATAAGTTTGATGCTTCTTGCTTCTACATAAGCAAGCAAGCTTAAATCTTGATACAAAAATAGCTTATAAAAAAAATCCTATTTAGCTTACGGTTTTGTTAACAGTTGTAAACCTAGCCGCAAATGTGCACTTGTGTAACCAAGATTTTGGCTCCCTTACTAATTATGCAAACGCAAGGAGCGACACACTTACAGTTCTCACACCAGGGTTCGAACTCTATTCTTTATAGAAGGGAACCTTTAACTACTGGGGCAACATGAGTTGGTAAGATCTATGCATTCTGAATATCTCTGAAAATGTTATTTTGTCCATGAGTGTAGTAGCCCACATTGCTGTTTTTTTATCAGCTCCACTGCTATATTGGTGAACCACATAATTCTCATATGTCCATTTTTATGTCTATTTTCTCTATTACTTAGGTTCAGATCAAGGTTCAAGATTCAGGGTCAGGGTTCGGGATCTACCTCGCATTTACGTGGCCAAAACTGTCGTGTTTGTTAACTAAGTTGATGAGCTGAGAAAAAGCCTCTTTGTGGTCACTTGAAGTTGATTTCAGCTGGTCGGAATAAGCGGATATGGTCTCCATCAAGAGTGCAGTCTTAGCCCATGCAAGTCTCTCTTTTGACCTCTCGGGTTCGAATATATTGGCTGCGGACACAAAATAGGCTCGCAGAAGAGTCTCTTTGCTGACCCCTAAATCTCCAATCTCAAATTCTCCATACCACCTACATATAGAACATCGTTTATATCAATAAGTAATAACATTTCATTAATCAAGAAAATTCATGATCATACAGAACTGATCTCTTTAATTTCCACTTACTTCTCGATAATATTCCATTCACACTTATGCAGAGCTTGACAATTGTTAAAGTCTTGCTTAGAAACTTCAAGGTAAGTGTTATTGTTAACATAGGGCAACCTGCAAAAACAATAAAAAAAAAACCGAAGATTTAGAACTAAGTATTCGAGTTCAAACTTTGGTATAAACAAAGTTTTATTTATTGAAGAATTTTTACTTTGGTACACAAAATTTGTCAATAAAAAAATGTTGATGATGTATGAGAAATACAAACCTGTAAAGGACCTTGGCAATCCAAACGTCATCTTCTCCACCATACTGTTCTAGATAATATCTCGTTTCGATTCTTGGTAGACTTGCATACCACGGAATATCTAACGCGTATTCCACCTATAATGTTATCATCCAAAAAAAAAGAACGTAGTCACATAATAAAGCTGCATAGTACAGGGTAACACTTTAGAATTTTCCCAAAATTGGATAATATGTACCTCACCAGCCAAGTCCTTAGTAATTAACCATTTATCGTAAAGCTCATTTGCCGCCTGCTTTTCTCTTAAAAAATTATATGCAAATTCCCTGCCATCCTCGAGAACCGTCTCTCCTGGAAACAAGACTTGAGATGCCCGGTAGAAGTTGAACATCACTGTGACGCCCTCATCAGACTGCCCAGGGTAGCAGAAGAACTCGTTGCCTTTCTTAAAATTACTAAACACATCTGTGATCAATAAGATATATTAACTACAACAAATATAATTAAGTGTATAAATGTTTCTATTAATAGAATTAAAACAACATAGGATATGGTAAGTAGTTCGATATGTTGTTACCGGCAGAGACATGATGACCTTGCAATCTCAGAAGCCTAAAAGCCATGCAAGTGACATCAAGATCCGGAACATTACTGTTTCTGGTCGTGCCAATTCCTTGCTCTTTCCAATATCTGAAATTATTAATATAAGTTATCGAGACATAACCAAAGCATATGGACCCTAAAATTGCATCGTGATAAGCAAAATTTTAATAACTAATTTACCTGTTAACATAGTTAATACATTGATTTGAAATCTGTGGCTTGAAGTACCTAGAAATGCCTAGGCGTGTAAGACGATCAACGACCCATAAACCCTCAAACATCTCAAGCGGATAAGTATGTGGCACTAAAACAATGGAAAGAAAATGAGTATTGTAGTAAATAGTCTGTATCAAGTTAACTAATGTGTTATCTCGAAAGGTGATGTCGAACAGGTTGAAATAAATCTTGGGTTAATTGATCTCGAGCACCCCCAAAGTGTTTTAGTTGCTGGGAGACTTATACCTGATAATGTCATGATCGCAGGCGAAGCCTTGCATTATCTTAAGAGAAAAGATAAGGTAGAGATGGATATGACATTAAAGTTCGATATGAGTAAAGTGTAGTGACCTTACTTGTACGTAGTCTTAAGGAAGATGGGTTATAGTGAGTATTGGACGACAGTTTGGAGACTATCCAGTATTCCGTGGAATCGTAGGGTCAAAGACTAGGGTCAGTCGATCCACCCCTCCAGAGGTCTCTATCAAGGTGACTCTATATCACTCTATCTCTTTATCTTGATAACTAAGTATGAAGGGGCAACTTATTAATAACCTAGGTCTTATTATTCTAGATTGCAGGAGACTGGCAAGGGAGTGCCCTACAATCCTATTTCTTCTGTTAGTGAATCGAGCAACTTTTTGGTTAGTCCGAACATCTCACTCATATTCTGATTGGCAATGGATACTCAGTTAGTACCCCCGAAACTACAACCTATTCT
Organism: Erodium chrysanthum; assembly: GCA_036897765.1. Lineage (NCBI taxonomy): Eukaryota > Viridiplantae > Streptophyta > Magnoliopsida > Geraniales > Geraniaceae > Erodium > Erodium chrysanthum. The sequence continues at coordinate 2,664 of JAYMSU010001145.1, read as the reverse complement.
TGTGTCGGATATTACAACTTAATAAAGAGCACAATACCATTTAAAATTTTATTTATTTATTTTGAGGTAAAAAATTTATTTATTAATTAAGGGTAGAGATAAAAATGTAAAGAAAACCCTTATGTCCTTACCCGGGCCATTGAATTTGTGCACGATATTGGTCAAGTATTGCAAGCAATTCTCATCTTTGGTGTGCATGAATGCATAGGCAGTGGAGGATGGAGAGTTCAAGAATGACCCATTTTTGCATTTCAGCTTCAATATTTCCTCCCAATTTAGCCCTATGCCTCCCAAGGCCTCCAAGCTATAAAGCATCGTTGTAGGCACTTTATGCATTGTGTCTTTTGGTATCCTACATATATATAATAGAGAATTATATCAACTGCACGACGAAAATTTAAACTGATAAGTGAAGACACAGTCTTATCATCTACGTTTATTTTGATGTATGAGTCTGACACGAAGAGTTTGGTGAGTGATCTCGATTACCTCCTCAACTTTTCCTCTCTCTTGGCACAAATCGTCTTAATAACCGGTGAATCAAATGGGAGTTGGATGCCTAAACCTCGAGCTAACTCGAGAATAGAAGGGAAAACGAATTCAAATCCGCATGTCATACTCTGACTTTTCTCCTTCTCGAGCTTGTTTAGATTTTGCAGGACGAAGTTGATACCTGTAAAATAAACTCATCTATCGAATTGTATACAAATGATTTGTCATGTTTAGTCATTTCTTACCCTTTGCGCACTTTTGGGGATGAACATTCCAAGTTTTGAGTGCAACTATACAAGCGAGTGTGTTAATCAATCGATCGTAAGCTGAAAAAAGGTGGTCACACCCCCAAGAGCCATCGAAAAGTTGATTGTTGGCAATCCATTCGAGGCTCGAAGGGAACTGTGGAGTGTCACTTCCATCGACATTTCTAATCATAGCGACCCATGCAGTGTCGTACGACGAAAAGCTTATCTCTCCTTCTTTCATGGATTCTAACATACTTCGGATACTCTCTACACCTTCTTTAATCTCATGCTTATTAGTTATCTGAATTAAAAAAGAGAAATAGAAGGTGATCAATTGCAAAATATTTCATAATGATGTGGAAATTGGAATAGTACGAAATAAATTGTCACCTTAAGATCTCCACTTCTAGTTTCACCCTCTCCACCTGTACAATTGACTTTATCAAGAAAAAAATGATCATATATCTGCAGGATATGATTCTTGAGTTTGATTTTCAGACCGTGATTATTAATTATGTTTCTTTAATTTATTAGTAAAATTAAATTAGTTGGTTTAAAGAGTTAAAAATAATATATATTTTTAATTATTTGTAAAAATATATATTATATTTTGCTAGAAGCCACCTTGTGTCAAGTATTTGGATGTAGTAGCATTCAATCTCAGTCCAATATCATGATAGGGCAGTTTGATGTTCGTCTTGAGCCACCCAGCAGTATCTGAGAAACCAAAGAAACAAGCATATGAATTATAATTTTTTGATAAAAAGACAAGGATATTATTAATATGATCATTTAAATGATTTCAAAAAAATATGTGATCATTTAAATTAGTTAATCAATTTGAATTTAGAAAGTATCATATTTAGTTGATAAAAATGCATTATCATTTTACCATATCATATCGATTTGGCCAAAGAAAAATTGGATGATATTGACTTTCATGTAATAATGGTAATAAGGAATTAGATGCTATTGAAATTCATTGAATTGACAAATTAATTGTTGAAGTGTTTCAAGTGTGTGTGGTCGTACCAAAGAGAATTATTATTATTATTATTTTGGCCACCAAATTTAAATTCTTATGGGGACAATTTATTATTTGCATAAGTTTTATCTTATGTGTAAGTTTTGCGTTCCATCCAAAACTAACTGCTTCTTACTAAATTTGGGATCCGTAATATTATCGATATTCTAGATTTATAATGTTTCTGCTATTATCATGTACACTTTAATAGTTGACATATAATTGTTAATTGAAAATTTTAGGGAATAAGAGAATAGGGAATTCAATCCGATGAGATTTTGGGTTTAGACAACCCAAGTTACGTGATCATGTACATGGATGGGCCAGTGAAGTAAAAATCCATCTAGGCGTTTTTTACAATTGTAACAAATTAATATAACTCGGGAGTGTTTTGTATCTAAAATGGATAGCTGATTGACTGATTCAGAAGTCTCTAGTCTGGTATGTCCATGTTAGAACTAGATATTATTGTTTATGCGGAGTTCACTTCTTAATGAAAGACTTTTGTTTTTCTCGAAAATAAAATATAACCTCGGAGTTTGAAAAGCTTACCTCGATAACGATGTTGCAGCGGTAGGCGGCGGAGTCCGCAGGAACTAATGGTGGAATGGCGGCGATAAGGTGGAGGAGAAGTGGACTTGATAATCATCATTATTATGTGGTATGGGTTTTAATTTGCGATTTGAGATCAAATATGGGAAATTTATGTGAGTTTATGGAGAGACATAATATTTCAGAACTTGAGTTTTGCAACCTCTTTATATACATGTTCTCGAGATTTTCAATCAGAGGCAGATTTTAATTGGTTTTACTTTTACCCATTTTTCAACTGAAATGTAGCCTAAGGCAAAAATCGCCCACCTTTTAAATTAGAGAAAATAAAAAAACTGACGGGACGGG
>JAYMSU010001144.1:0-11158 GCA_036897765.1 Erodium chrysanthum | reverse complement strand
GGTACTTGTAACTGATGATCAAGTATATTCTGACACTGTTAATTGATGCGTTTAATCTTCGTTTATGCAAGGAACATAGGAGGTGGTTGAGGTTCCGCAGATGGAAATGGGGGAGACGAGGGAAGATGAGCCATTGAGGCTACGCGTTAGGGGTAACCCAAACAGTGCATAGTGACCACATATGGAGCCGACTGTGTACAGTTTGGGTTACCCGTTAACCCGTGGCCTCAATGGCTTTTCTTCCCTCCGTCTTCCCCATTTCCAACTGCGGAGCCCCAACCACCTGCTCTGTTCCTTGTATACGGCCTTTTTTAGTTTATGTTTATGTATGTTGTTTTCTGGTTATGTATTTCGGCACTTGTAAATGATGATCAACTGTATCCGGCACTGTTAATTGATGTGTTTAACCTTCGTTTATGTTTTTAATATATGTATCATCCAAGCAAAAATTGAAAATCGACTTAATTGCGAATTTACAGAAACAAAAAAACAAAAACAAAAAAGAGGGGGGACACGTAAATAAACCGAAAATTCGGACCGGATCCAAACCCAAAACACCAAACGAGTCAAAAATCGAAAATTTCCAAAAAAAATAGGGAATCGGGCAATAGGAACGTGCAACCCATTGTGGGGGCATGTCCCTTCCCGGATTCTCATGCCCGTTCCCGCAAGAAGAAATCGAGATCGTGCAATGGAAAGGGGCATCTCATTATGGATGCTCTAAGAAGTCCCCAAAGGACAAATAGCATGAATAGAAAAATAATAGATATTTCACTATTACTTATTTAACTATACTTCTTAACTTATAATTTCTATAATTCCTTTCAATAGGGAATTGATATCCTGAGGCTGTTACAAAAAAGTTGGGAACGAGAATGATGTGGATGTCTTCTCAGATCCATGGATTCCAATGTCTCTAGCTTTCAAGCCCTTGACCGTGTGCGGTGTCAATAATACCCCTACTCCGGTCTTGTCTCTCCTGCCAAATGGGACTTGGAATAGGGGGCATTGACGTGCTTTTTTTAGTCGGTTGATGGATTGATGATACAGAGCATTCCGCTTAGGCATCACGGAGGTGACGTACTATTGTGGTGGGTGGGGGACTGAAAAGATTATTATACGGTATGTTTGGTGTACCACTTGAACCACCAAAATCAAACCATATGGTGGTGCCAAACTGTTTGGTTGGCAGTTGACGCATGATTGCAACCCTGTTGGTTTGAATCTGTGGCGACACAGGGTTCTACTGAGCAGGATGCACCTTTTGTGGATGTTATCGAGACTCCAAGGGTCATGCCTAGTTTTGGTGCAACTCTATGAAGCCCATCTGGAAGAGAGCGGGCTTTTGGAGTTTCCTCCTACGGGACTAGGGGTGTCTGCGGTGGAAGCTTGGCTACAGGACACTCTGGCGGAGTTATGGGTTCCCTAAAGCTCAACGTTGATGTCGGTGTATGTCGGGATGGCATTGGGCTGGGAGATGTTGTCCGGGACCATGTGGGTGGTTTGATTCATGCACGTGTTATTTTCATGGAGGGGGGTTTAGATCCATTCTTAGCTGAGTGCTACGCTCTTTGTGAGGGGCTGAAGCTCTGCATCTGGATGGGCTATGAGTCTCTGCTTATTAAGTCAGATGCGCAATTGCTTATCCAAGACTTGGAGTTAAGAGATTCGGATGGTTATCAGCACCCTATTGTGGAGGATATTAGGAATCTGTTGGATTCTCTCTCTCTGGCTCAATCAATTAACCAAATAAATTTTAACCATTTAACATATATATTATGAAATATAGTAGAAATTATTTGTTTGATAAATTACAATTATTTCTATTAAATGTATTACGGGTACACAACTTTATTGGCAATTTAGGATTAAAAAAATCGAGAAAAGTTGTGCTTTCATTTAGCGATAGAATCCGTTCAAATAATGAGACTTACCTTTGATAAGATGAAACCTCCCTATCACGATCACGCATGATCATACCACACTACAGACTTTCTAACTAATTAGTGGGTTGCTTTATTGGCCGCTTTGGATACAAAACAAACATGCATCGAGGGTAAGGTCTATAGCAACAAGATACAATCAAACACAATCAGACTAACCTAAGAAGAACTAATGCAATGAGAGATAATATCATGGATCGGTACGTGAAAATTAGGTTCCAATATAAAGTTCCCTAGGCAATGATCCAAGACAAATTCTCCCCGATGCCTATTGCCTAGACCAACTCTGGAAAAAAATCTTGACAAAAAAAAACATTACGAGCTTAGATGACTGCATCGGCCGAGTCTCTGGCTACCATACCCCCACCCACTCCACGAACCTGGGCAAAGATCGATCCGTAGCTTTTATTATGCCCAATTCAGGAGCAACCTATCCAACCACATATGTCCGAACACGTTGCCTCGTGTCTCAACTCTCATAGCTATTGAACCACAACTATAATGAGGCACACACCAACTTAGCGATCCGATTTGGGAGAGAGGATCTTCAGTTCCTACAACATCGTTGCGCTTCCTTCAAATGCCCCAACAAACCGATACTCATTCACCCATCTAGTCTGGTGCCCACTGAAATAGAACAACCAAAGCAACGTCCATAAAATATGGTCCATCGGTAGGGTCACACCCATATTCGACCAAACCTGCATAGTGAAAGGGCATTGAGTGAATCGGGTCCTCAACAGTATACGGTGTAGTAGTCTGCTCCACTGTCCTCTGTTGGGGGTGCACCACACGATCAGTTATAATTTTTCCCCTACGTAGTGACTCGGCCCCCTCATCCTTAAGCTCCGATTTGACTTCCCTAACATCTTCCCTTGCAGGACGAGCCTTAGCCCTCCAGAGCGCCATCATATTAGCCCGAGACCGACGAGATAACGCAATAACCGAACACGAAATGGTCGGCTTGTCACTTCGACGATGATACATCAACCGATAGTGTCGCTTCAAAACATACCACAATCTCCTCGATTTGGATCACCAATTATCTTGGGGCATTGCCTGATCGCGTGCCCTATCAATCCACAGTGAAAGCAAAATAACGGCAGGAGTTTCTAGCGACATGTCGTCCATATCGGACCACCATCACTCCCCAACCCGATTTGAACTCCTCGCCTCAAAGGTTTGGTGTTTTCATCCTCCACCCATACCCTCATTGCCTAGTGTTTAATAACATTGACGATCCTTTTGCTAAAAGAACATTGACAATCTTAAATCTATTATAAAAAGATCCAAAATCTATTCTTGCATAATTCTATAGTTTAAGACTCGTCTTAAAATATTTGTCAAAAAAGTCTTTTAAAATATTAATTTAAAATTGTATATATGTACCTGCATAATCCTTTGTTCAAGTTGACAGCTAACAAAGTCAAAACCTCAATCTTAGTTTTACCAAGTACTTTTATTAATTTATAGCCTCGAGTGCTTAACAGTGATTCTTGATCATGAAACAATGAAAAGAAATTCCTATTAAAATCCCATCCTCGAGCTCATGAAATATCCGTAACTTCGTGACAACAAAACCAGCATTTATAGTAATCATCCCACGGTAATATACGAAACATATGCATATGTACATATGTGGGATGCATGTATACGTATAACATAGCAATTAACAACGAAGCACAAACATCACAAATTAAGCATGTCCAAAAATCAAAGTAAGCAAATGAAAGTGATGAGAAAAGAAAAAGACACTCCATCACGAACTAAGACAGGTGATGCATCATAGAAGGGTCTTCATCAAAGAAGATCTCAGGAGCCCAATATGGAGAAACACGTCCTGCCCCGGCGCCATAGCTGGAAGTTGTGCTGCTAGCATCTCCTGGGTTGCACGCAGACGCTGAAGTTTCTGTGCCGGAAAAAGGAGCAGTGGCGGGCAATGATGGAAGACTTAGCCATGGAGATCCAGATTCAGGTGGGTTTAGGAGATCTCCTTGAGAACCACCAGGTTGGCCCATCACATCATTATTCAAACATGGTTGAAAATTGAAAGGGACTTGTAGTGGGTCTGGCAAGTGAGACAATAGACTTAGATGGTGGAGTGGTTGAGAGGTAGCAGTTTCCATGGATGAAAATGAGGCTGCAGGGTTGACACTACCGTTCTCCAGCTGCAACGAGTTTAATAACAACGGGTTTTCTTTGACACCAGAGATGGAGTTTATTATATTCAGGAGCTCCATATCAGCAAAGGCGCCATTTTGGGTGTAGGAGCTACCAGTGGTAGTAGGTATTATTGGGGAAGGAGGCTGGTCAAGAAGGTTTTGCAAGTACTGTAGCTTGGCCAAATGGACAGCTTCGGCCTGTAATCTCAGGGCGTGCTCATCTAATGGATTATTATTATTATCCATGATCAGGTCTCTCAGGTTGGCCAGGGCTAGGAGTTGGGACAAGCTGGCAAATAGGTCAGTTCTTGGCTGTTGGGTCATTGGATCAATACCCATCTGAATCAGCTTCTTCTTCAAATGGGTGTTCCAGAAGTTCTTGATTTCGTTGTCAGTCCGCCCTGGTAAATGTGTTGCAATAGCTGACCACCTTGTGAACAAAAAACACATATGTCAACCAACCACAAGACGGTAGAGTTGAAACTTCTATGAAATGGCTGGCTAGAATTGTAACGTACTTGTTTCCAAGGATGGAATGAAGATGGAGAATTGTTTGCTCCTCATCTTGAGTGAACTTGCCTCTCTTGATATCCGGCCTCAAGTAATTTGTCCATCTAAGCCTGCAGCTCTTCCCACATCTGTTGAGACCTGCAAGAGCACTATATGTATGAGGAATGAAATATATAAAACAAGTGTGTGTTTGTGCATGCAAGAGAGAGAGAGATGCAATGTTGACCAGCAAGCTTAGGAAGAGCTCTCCAGCTGCCATGGCCATGTTCCTGGATGTATTGGACAAGCTTTTGATCTTCTTCAGGAGTCCAGGGTCCTTTCTTAAGGCCATTCTCATCACAGCAAGGAGACCTTCCCATTCTGTTCCCTGCCCCTGCTACTGCTACTGCTCTGCCATAACACCAAACTAGAGCTATGCTATTTATAAAGAAGCATTACTAGTCTTGCTGAAGTTGCTTCTTGTCCTGGATTATTTCAATAAATAAATATATTGTTTCCCACTTTTTGGCTAGCTCAACAAGATTTTTAGAGACACTTCACCCCTGCTGTGTCGCATACCTACACATGCCCTTTTCTCGTATTTAGTGACAAAAATATTGCTCTGCTCCCCTAATAGTCAATATTTTCAGTCCTACATGTATCTTTGACTTGAGCCCTGATCTTTGTCTACAGATACGATAAGCTCAAAAACACTCTTATTTGTTGCAGTAACACACAAGAAATTAATCTAGCAGGAAAAAAAAAATGAGCAACTAGCATCTTAAACACAGTTTTAACTTCCAAGGATGGCAAAAACTACAATTTACAGAAATAAAAACCAGAAACAGATAATAAACAAAGAGGCAAGAAGCATATTTCTTGTAGGATAAGATAGTAATTTGAGGTTAATACAGAGTAAAATATGGATATAAAACGTGGCAGGTCAGGGCTGGTCAAGGGAAGCTTGGCCATGCACGCAATGCAAATGATATTTTGTCATTGTATGCATGGCTTCGAAGCACTTACGTCTTATATTTTGGATTTAATGAGGAACCTATGTCCCATGCATACATATATAGCGTAAAGTGACCAGTCATGAATTATGACGTGTTGAGTCTATGAGCTGAATATTATTATATACCATGCATGAGCATGACACATCTCCATGCATATAATTGTATGTACATAAGACAATAATCTCATGATATGACCAAATACTTAACTGTTCCCAATAATTTTCTCTACTCAGACTAATCATGCATCAAGGACAAACTAAAGTGGGTATGCATACACATATTAAATAATAGATTTCTCTGCAAAGCACTAACTAGTGCAGCACCAGCTCCTAACTCTTGCAAATTAATATCTCACAAACTGGCAAGTAAAAATGAATTGAATTTATTAAGAAAAGTTTTCAGCTAACAGAGGAATATCATTATGTTTAGTAATTTGAATGAAGCTAGTTTTTCCAAAATTAAAGGTACATGCAGTTGAGGTCGAGTCAAGTAAGCCACACTTATTTAATTCCGGAGCATAATTCAATGAGACTAAACGAATGAAGATAAGTCATAACAACCCAGAAATGGCATAGCTCTTTGTATTTGGGGTAACCTATAACAAATGTTGACAGATTTAAAAATAAATTATGTTCAATGCATATCATCCATGTGCCAATGCCAAATGCTCATGCACCACATACACACATTATATGTATGGCAATCCATACCCATCATTAATCACACCCTGATTTTACAACAAAACAAAACCACATAAATATACAGTATGAAGGCTGAAATAAAATCAAGATTATGATTAGGAAAAAGACAAAGGACATGTATATTTTGACCCAGTTAGAGAGGAGGTTGGTGCAGCAAACTCCCCAAATCTACACCCAAAAAATTCATTTCAATTACTTTTCTGTAATCCATTCCCCATTAGACATCCTCACAGGTTTGAGAGGATTCTTCAATGGTGTTTGTTGGTCCCTTGTCCTCATTCCCCTTGTTCTGCTTTCAAATTTCCTTACACGACCATATCAACATTTCTATTTAAATGACCCTGATAAAAGTAATAGGTTATCCTGTAGTACAAGCCAGAGTTTTTATTTTTAACTTTGATTTTCAGAACTCCAACCACCCCCTAAGCTAGTCATGCCCTTAAAGTTTTAAGACAATTAATCGAACCATATTTCTTGAATGATCTATATATCTAATCTATGACATGATTAAAATTAATTTAATGATGTGAAAAGCATTTCGATTTTTGGGGGACAAAGAATAAGTCAATACAACAATGTTAAATAATCATATGGCACATTTTAGAAGCGAAGGAACTGTAAAACACAGAAAATTGCAGCAACTCTTTACAATCTAACACTAAGAACTCTAAAAGATAAGAGGTATGTTAAGAGAAGCCCATTTTTGGAGGGGAGGTGCCTGGGCAATATTGTAAATATAGGAGAATGGGGCTAGCTAGTAGCCACCAGCATTTAAGTATACTTGGTGGCTCTCTCATTCAAACCTAAACTCATATAAAATGTCAACATAATTCAGTGTCAACGTCAAATACCAACAGCCAAGGGAAGTGAAAGGGACCATTTATGGGATTAATTAAACCATTACCCCCTCCCTGTTTCACATTGATCATGTATAATGTAAACATTTCATCTAGCTATATATGCATTGTAAATAGTAAATGGATCACACAATATCTCACACAACCTGCAATCGAGGTTCCTTGTCGGGTGGACCATCCATAATTTGAATAATAGGCTGTGTGATGTCAGGGAAATCTTATATTTCATCAATCTTTGTTTTCAGTGTCAGCTAAACAACTGATTTGCGTGCTTCCATGGGTTTCCAACCAATACATCTAAAAACCAGACTGGTCATCTAATTTTCAGATCCAAACACCTATGTGTCTCAGATATGTATGCATGAACCTCTTGCATACAACATTCGTTATATGTATTTTGGCATGAAACCGTACTGTCAAGTTCAGGTCATCAATGTTATGTGTTCGAGACATAAGAATTTGGTACCTGTAGTCCCTGGCTTCAATATCAGCAACTGAGAATGACAAAACAAGTCAGATGCAGAACCATATAGATGTAAACGCGTATATGGATGGATGCAGGTATTTTATTGTGTGTGAAATGGTAAGGCACATCATCATGATGTATCAAGTAAAGTAAGATTAACGTGTCCAGATGAACATGGAAGTGGGGACCAGCAGAAGCTGCTCCAGGAGTAACTTGCCTAAAGTCCCCCATGGGTAACCTAATCTGGGACTGTCAAAGTTTACAAGAATAGCAAGAAATCTAGTTGACTTTGAGTTACTCTATGAAAATAACAAGCTTAACTCCCAGACAATAATGCCTAATAATCTCAGATAGTCATGCCTAATATGTTGTTTTCAATCCTCATAACATGTAAAGAAGGTACATAACTAAACAGGGGTATTTGATTTTGGGTATGTATATATTCAATTATGATTATACAGGTACAAAGCCATATGACCACAAGAACTTTAAATTGTTGATCTTCCTTACTAAAATATTACTGAAATAACATAACCATGGTCAAATTTGTTTTTTGTACAGAATGAACATTTGAAACCCCATGATCAGGTAAAGGCCCCAATTATATAAACTGACCTGTCACACAAGACATTCAAGCAAACAAATGCTAGTACATCTAATATTACACAGGAATCATATGCAATTGTTAAGATCATTTACCTTCTCAAATTATGATTGCATATCCGAAAGTAATATTCCTAGAGCCTGCAGAAGTTTTCTGCAAATTAAACTACAAGAGATACAGATTGATATTTTAGATTTAGTCTCTCGGGACACTTGAGTTCTTGGATATGGAGGGGCCTCAAAATTATGTCAATTAAGTTTCCACATTCTTATTGTACAAAGCAAGGGAGAATTTCATAACTTTCTGCAATTGTTTTTGAACATATATATATTGATTTCATTGGCCATTCTGAACCAATTCACCCAGCACATGAATATAAATACATAGTAGGTATCCTTGTACAAATATTTGCAAAACAACAAGGGTATTTCATCAACAGTTTTGCTTATTTGTAATAAAAAAAGTGCAGTAGGCTTGCAAGCTGTTAGCTTAATGCTGATGCTTACTCTTATGACTAAATTGTTGGCTCAACTTCTGCTAGCAATGACATCACAAAAAAAAAAATCTGAATTAGCCTAGTACAATCTTGAGCTTGTAAATTTAATCAGAAAGCAACAGAATTTGAGATTACCAAACATGTAGCGAACTTGACTTCGATGTGTGGCAAATCAATGGAAAAGACTTTACACCCCAATAAGAAATAAACAATTCACTACATCATCTTTCCATGACAAGTATTTTCTTCCATTGTTTCAATCTGTTATGTGGATTGTGGTATATTATATATGTGCAGAAAATGTACATCATACAAGAAAAATGAAAAGTCACCAAGTTGCAGTAGGTACAATCTATTCCTAGCATTTATCAGCATATTAATCAACCAACAGTAACGATCCATAGCGAATACAACAAGATTTGACTCTTCTTCTGTAAATTAAAGTTATGCTTTTCCAAAACACACACACACTCACATCCAATACGTGCTTACATAGTATGATTGCAAAAAAAAAAAAAAACTATTTGAGGGCCTCAGCCTCTCAAGGTCCTTGAATTTAGGATATCTAGCATAACCAGATAACCTAAATCCCATTCAGTAGGGGCAACTACATGAATCCTTTTAGTCTTATATGGGTTTATCTATGCTATAGCCATTTCCTTCCCAAAAATCAACACATATCACCAAATTGATTTCAAAAGGGAATACAGATTTGGGAACTTTTGTTGTCTTACATATTAATCAATGGTACTTGAGCATTATACTCATGAACATAACCTTGATAATATATATTCAATCATCAGTAGCAACATAATTCTTATTATAACTTCTTACTATCTGGAGCTTTAGACTTAGTAGATTAGGATTCTAGTTATACCAGATACATAACCAGAGGAGAAAGTTAAGATAAAATGAAACATGTGAATCTAAAAACTAAGACTTATGAAATAACTTGACTTATAGCAGCACTTGGAAATTATGTAGTGTGTTTACCTTTGAATGAATAATCGTGCCAAAGAACTATTTGGGTTTCAATAGATAATTTGTAATAAGCTCAGTGCCTTATCTCAATCAAGTTATTAAGAATGGTACAGTTTAGAATGGCATGAAAATCAAGTAAGTTATTTTGAATAGCCAATACCAAATCTTGTCATAAAACAGAGCTGGAACCTGTTGATAAGCTTTTAGTTTTGTTTTTCAATGGTCAATAATTGAAGTGTTAAGGAAATAGCATCACAAAGAGTTTGGAACTGGTCACAGCAACATAGTGTTAGATGCGAACAATTCTATGTTGCTAGCTAGTATTAAGAAACTGTATGAGATACAAAAAAGAAAAACATAGTATACTAACATTGACTTGACCTGAACATGAAATGAGACAGATTTGTAAAAACAATAACGAGAATAAAGACCATAGCCTAGTGAAGATTATAGAAAAAGAAATAACTGGAATTGACATATGGAAAAGAAATAATGAAATATGAGTTACAAAGTGTGGCAATCAAAGAACATAGTTGCAACTGTGTATCCATTCACAAGGGACCAGATATGTCAAAAACGTCTTAGTCCAATCATGGCCATGGGGATGGGGGTGTTAATATATAATACATAGTTGCAGATTAGTGGGGATGAGCATAAACATCAACAAGTATTTAAAAAAAATTAAGAGATTCAGATTGTGTATAATTAAGGGATAATAAAACCCTGAAATCACATGAAAAGAGAGAGAGATGTAAATAAAATAGGAGAAGAAGATACAGTGGAGTAGTTGAGGAAATGGAGCTTCTGCTAGAGATCTGGGAACTGTACATTTTACGATCGCCTGCGACAGTCGCCGGCACCACTGCACCGCACTAGATTTCTAATTATTTTTATTCTAAGGGTATTTTAGTAATTTAAAACTATAAACCCCAATTTTACGGAGGTAACTGGCTATATAACCTCTATACAGTTCTGAAAATTTCGTTCAGCAGCTTTCTTCTTTTCAGCAGCTTCTAAAACTTATTGGTTCCATTTCTTCTAAAACTTTCAGCAGCTTCTAACCTAGCCTTTCTTCTTTCAACATCTCAGCTTCTTCTTTTCATAATTTTTTTGTTCTTGAAGTGTTTTAGTATAGATCTGATTTGTTAGAATTAAGATATATGATTGATGAATCAATTTGTGTCCATCTTTTGTAGTTGTTCTTAGTTTCTATTTGTTTATTACTGATTGGTGATGTATTTTGAAACTGGATCTACGTGGTTTGTTGATGTTCAGAAATTGTAGATGATTAATTCTTCATGTACACTATATTTTGTTAATGAACATGAGGAATGTGTTCAGATCCATATAATTGATTGATTTTGTATTTATGAGTAAATTTAACAAGATAGGTAACTTGTTTCATAATATTGTAAGTATTATCATTATCGCTTGTATAGAACA
>JAYMSU010001143.1:0-11159 GCA_036897765.1 Erodium chrysanthum | reverse complement strand
AGTTAAGGGCACATTTTCGATAGTTAAGGGCACATTTTTGGAGTTTCCCCCCTAAAATCTACTTGTGCACCATCGGTATAGTGCGAAAATCGATATATTATTTAAAACGTATATATGTCGAATCTCGAAGTTTGTAATCAAGATGGGAGTAAGGAGCCGGTTAAGAACGGAAAATTAAACTCGTCTTGTTGTCATTCATATATTGTCGATCACATAAAAACACTATATCCGTCGATTCAATCAAGGACAGAGAATTAAACTCATTTCGTTATTGTTCCTACTGTTGAGAGCAGCTACAGTCGGACGCAACATGGAGAAAAGATGGGAGGCGAGATCGTAGGGTTCAATCAAACCTCGCCTGACGAACCTAGAGTGAAGGTGGGAGGCGAGACTCATCGCAGGGGTCGAATCGTCATGCACGTGACGAGTCTCTCTGCCACATTGAATCCCGAGACGTCACATAACATCTCAACAAAACGAAACAACCTACGACAACTCCTCTTTTCCTCTCTCTCTCTGTCAAAAAACCCTGATGAAGAGGTCATCGATAGAAAATTAAACTCGTCTTGTTGTCATTCCTACTGTTTATTCACATAATAACATTATATCCATCAGCCCGATCAAAGACGGAAAATAAAGCCCGCCTCATACAGTTCATACTCCTACTCGTACAATAACATAATACCCGTCAGTCAAGTCAAGGACGGAAAATTAAACTCGTCTTGCTATCATTCCTACTGCTAACCCCACAACAATTGTTATCTCCATCAGTCGGGTCAAGGACGGAAAATTAAACTCATTATCGTTCCTCCTCATAATAACACTATATCCATTAGTCGAGTGACTCGAGTCAAGGACGGAAAATTAAACCCGTCCAGTTGTTACACCTACTATCGAAGGACACATTAACTCTCCGTCATCCCTATGGGCCCTACTCGGCCGACATGGCACCTTCCACAAGACTCCAAAACATCGAACGGTCCAAACCTCAAGCGGGCCCACAGGATGATTCTATTAATACACGGAGCAGCTCAGCTCTCTAGTACACACAATCATCATCGTCACTCTCATTATTCTCTACTAATCCAAAAAGACTCAGATATTTTCTTGCAGAGATTCAGATATTTTCTTGCAGATCCTTATCTTTTCAGAAAATTAAAAATAAAAAAAAGTTTGATTCCTGAGAATGGGTGCTCTGGATCACTTCCCCAACCTCTTTAGTTGCTCCAATGGAATCTCCCACAATAGACACAAGCAATTGCAGGTCTGTGTTTTTTTTTTTTTGCTTTATTGCATGGTCCCTTTTGATTTTTGTGTGCTTATATGCTTTGATTTTGTACAATTTTATAGTAGATCTAGGTGAATTTGTCTGTTTGGAGGTGAATTATGAACTGGGTTCTGCTCTGATTAGCTTGATTTGGGCCTATAATGTCATATAATTGATCTGCAACATAGTACTTTGTGTCTCTTTTAACTTTGTACCCAGAAATGAAAACAAAAGGAAGAAAGCAAGATTGGGTTGAGGTTTATGCTTTTATTCACTTTTGGGTCCTTTTTTGGTCCTTTAATGAGCAACAATGATGTTGATTTATTGGGAGGTAAAGAAGCAGCCTCATAAATTGCATTGAAATCGAATACGATGTTCTTAGAGCATCCACAACGGGGAGTGAGTCGGGTCATTTTTTTCGTGCGGGACTTGACATTCTATGTCTCTTTCATTGGGAAAAAGATATAGAATCTTAGAGATTTGTTGACAAGAGAAGAGATTTGTAGGTTTGGTGATGAACTATAAAGCAAGAAATCATAATTTGACTTGGCATAAGTTAACCCGAGATTAATTCCTAAAATTAATCTAAATACCACACCCGAGATCACTAAAAAACGAACTTCTGACCTCAAGGAGGTTAGAGAGCTTAACACTGAGCCAACCCAAGTGGGCTGGCGATGAAGTATATGTCGAGATGGTTCTAAGAGCATCCCAACCCATGCGAATTGGGTTGAGCAAATTGCTTAATTCTCGGGAATTACTGGGCGACTATGTGGATTTCGCCTTGGCACTCGGGCAAAACTCTTAAGCTAATAGCCCAAGATTAATTGATTCAGCCCGTCTCAAAATTTAATACAATTCATATTCGTCCATCCAGGAAATTCTCACTATTTGACCATTTCTATTAGCTCAACGTTTACACTCTTTCTACAAAATACCATTTTTAACCTTCGAAATAGTCCAGCTCTATTAGTCTGGATTGAAGATGCTCTAATTGTATTTATGAAACCATTTTTGCTTTTGTTCTTTGTATGGGTTTTTAGTTGGAATGTAAAGATTTCTTAGTAGCATAGACTGAAAACAGTTGGTTCCATGGTTTAGTCACTTGACGCTCTGATGGTGCTTAGCTAAACATATCACATTATCACTAGATTTCAGATTGTATTAGGCAAGTAAGTCGTTAACTTTCTTATAATCATCTGAACAATATTTTTTCACGTGATCAGACGGTAGAGGTGAAGGTGAGGATAGACTGTCAAGGATGCGAGCGAAAGATCAAGAGGGCAGTGGAGGGAATGAAGGGAGTGCAACAAGTGGACGTGGAGCGGAAAGCAAACAAGGTCACAGTAGTAGGCTACGTAGAGCCCCACAAAGTGGTGTCAAGGATCACTCACAGGACGGGCAAGAAGGCCGAGATCTGGCCTTATGTGCCCTATGACGTCGTGTCTCACCCTTACGCCGCGGGTGTGTACGACAAGAAGGCCCCAGCTGGGTATGTGAGGGACGTGCATGATCCTAGGTTGTCTCAGCTCGCCCGGGCAAGTTCTACTGAAGTCAGGTACACTACCGCGTTTAGCGATGAGAATACAGGTGCTTGTGTGATCATGTGAAGGATGCAGACACACTATAGGTTGTATTTGTGTAGTTATATGTCCTAGGCGGGTTTGTGTGTTTTTGTTTTGGGTATTGTTGTTGGTTTTTAAGGTTGTGCAAGTAGAGGCATATTATGTTGTTGAATCTATTTGTGTAATTCAAATAAAAGCTCTGGAAATGCGTATTAGCAGAAAAATTTATGTCTAAACAATCTGAAAGCCTTAAAAGGAACATATATGAATTGAGACGTAAAGAACCTGTTTTACGGGATTACATGAACGTATGCGAGCTCTGAGACAGAGTTGGCTAATTGGCCGAAAAGTTGACCTTACAATGAAAAGAACGAAACGACTTGAGCAGATGCAGTCAGTCAGTACAGTTACAAGGAGCAGCTCTTCAGCCTGCAGTTGCTGCACGGGGGCGTCCTGTAACATGAATACAATAGAGTTAGTAAGTAACAAGTAAATAGTAGTTGGAATGGAAAAAAAATCATTTATTATAAAAACTAACGAGTAAGCAAGCGATAATTCAAGTTTAAATGTTTCAAAAGAAGCCAATCCTTTTTTTATCAGAGAGAATCAAAAAATTTATCAAGCAAAAAGCTGATACAAAGAGAGAAAGGGCTAGGCCTAGTATGGGGCAAACAAGACGGGAAGGCCCCTACATTTTAGAGTCATAGCTAAGCCAAAAATCACAAGTTAATGTGGCTTTTGAAAGGGTAATTGAAGGGAAAAAATACCCTTACTTCCATGCTAAATAAGGTTTAGGTGCATATTAACACGGCACGGGTAAGAAACATATGCTTTATACTTACAAAACTAGTTATTTTCAATACGATGAACCAGTAACGAGTAATGACAAAAACACGAAAACAAAACATTACTATTGGTTTTACCTTTCCTGCTACTTCTGCCATATGGGTTGGAGCCTATGTCAGGATTTCCAATAGTACAACCAGGAAGCTCCTTAAACCCAGAACTTTGATCGACCAAACATTGCTGACACTCAAACTCATTTAAGGTTGTTCCTTGGTGAAGACAATGAACCTGGTCATTGCTCTGCATATTGCAAGGATTCAACACATAAGAAGCAGCAGGTTTTTGATAAGGAAAAGACCCGATCTCGCCCCCAATCCTCCCCCTTATGTCCACAAGCAAACACTTAAGCCTCAAATTCTCGGCCTCCAACGCAGCTTGCCCTTGCAACCTCTTCCTCAACTGCTGATTCGCTGCCTCGAGTCTCTTCACCTCCTTGCTCAAAAATGCTGCCTGAGCCTTCCTCTTCTCCCGGTACTTCCGTGTTGCTTCTTTGTTACCCTTCTTGTTATCACTTCCAAGCTTGTCATCAGATGAAACATCAGATGGAACTTTGGTGTGCACGTGGAAGCAAGTATGCATATGTGATGAGTCGGGTTCATGAGGGTTATAAGTGTGGGTGTGTGTGCATGTGTAGTTATCGTTAAGAAGTTCATCGAAGAGACTGTCCATTGGGCAACTCGGTAATTCTGCTATGTTTAAGCCTTTGAATATTTCATGGCTTGAAAAATCTAGCTCCTCATCACCCATTGCTAAACTGAAATTGCCAGAGAAAACGTAAACTTGTGAGTGAGTGAGTGAGTGAGCCAGTGAGAGATTTAGGTATTTGAAAGTGACTAAATCTACAAGGAGAACCGAAACCGGCATTAGCAGAGATTAATCTACAAACAAACGAAAAAAAACCCAGAAATAAATTGCACAAATCAGAATTTCAGCATGAACCCAGATTGTGAAATCCGAGAAGCGAGCATGGAAGAACTGAGATAACCTAATTTGTGCTTCAATGGCTCTGTAATTGAACTGTAATCCAAAACCCAGAAATAATATGAACATAAACAACACAATTCAGCATTCCAGCACGAACCGGATTGTGAAATCAAGCAGCAGCAAGCAAACAGAGCAGCTTTGTTAAGCTTCAAATCGAATTTCAATTTCAAGGTCTCTCAATGTAACGAATAAGTAATGAGCTAAAAGCAATCAACAAAAAAAATGCAAAATCAAAAGCAAATCATGAGATTAGAAGAATAATTCGATGCAACAAGCACTGATATGAAATAAATAAAAACCCTAAACAGCACCAATAGTGGAGCTGAAGCAACGCAAGAGATAGTGATCGAATCAAGAAAAAGTAAAAAATCCCAGAAAGCAAAATTGGACGAACCAGAATCGATCGACGAAGGGTTCAAAGATTCCACAGAAAGGCTTTGCCTTTTCAGAGGCGCGCCGTTCTGCAAATTTATACTTGCATTTAAAAATTGGGAACAAAATCTATATACAGTGATTCGAGCCGCCGGGTGCACAATCAATCAGAACCGTTAATCATATCACAGCCTCTATCTAATCAACGGTGTAGAAAAGCCTTGTTAACCAAGGTTTAAATGATAACTAAATGTATGAATTAATACCAGGAAAACTATATAAACTAACCCATTATTATGGCATAATATGAAATTTTAACCGTGAATTCGAAAATCATCAAAAACTAACTGTTGGATTTTTTACCTTACTTAAAAATATGTACTTCGGTTAGTTTGGACGGAAAATCCAAAAAATTCCGTTAGTTTAGATGAAATCTCCTTATTAATTCCTATTCTACTCTTAAGATTACACATAGATCGAGGAAGAAGGAGAGGGGGAGACATCGACGACCATAGTGGTTACTCAGATGTCAGAGATAGGGTAAACGTCATCGACCATAATGATTGTTCAAATGACGGAAGAAGAAGAAGAAAGCATTTATGGACTTAATCGAGATCAAATAAAACTTTTAGTTGAACAACAATGGATCGAATCAGGAGCAGGAACACAAAACCCGCTCGTTACTCAAAATGAGATCAAAGTTTTAGATTTCCAAAAACGGAAAGCTGTATAATATAGCTTAAACGTCCGGGACGGAGCGACAGACCAAAAACGACCGTCCCGAAACCCGAAAAAAATTATACCCAACATAAAGTGATACACTAAGAGCCCTTACTAACCATGAACGAACAAAAAATAATGACGTCGGAAAACTAAGTAATCTAACGGAAAACCGTATAATGTAGGTTAAACGGTCCATTTGGGATATATCTGATCAAATAAGCCGTATAATGTAGGTTAAAATCATCTTTCCGTTAAATTATACTGCATGAATGATGATTTTAGGATATATCTGATCAAATAAGGTCTTAATCGAGATAAAAATCAAAACTTTAACCTTAACAACAATGGATTGAGTTATGATCAAAGCACTAAAACCCCTTCATTACAATCAAAGTACAAGATTTCCAGACTAGATAATGATACCCATTTCATCGTATTTCTTATTTGAAACATAAAATAATTTTTGTGACGGGTTTAGAACATATTCAATCAAATAAAATCTTAATCGAGATAAAAATCAAAACTTTAAGCTTAATAATAGTAAGAGCACATGGAACAAGCGTTCGTTCAGAAACAAATGCGTTGAGAAAACAAGCGTGGGAACAAGCTCGATCGGATACCCGTTCACGACGATTTCATGTGTTTTTATTACGGGAACGAGCGCCCGTGCCGTGGATGCTCTAATAATAGATTAGTTAGGATTGAGAACACAAAACCCACTCATTAGTATACCTTTGTAGTTACTTAGCGTGAACGAAGACCCAAGTGCTCAATTTAAACAGTTCAATCTCCACCGTTGATCAATCATCTTAACGGCGGGAGATCGGACGAGCTCTATGAGCCTTCACTGCACACAAAACCTTCATGTGCCCACAGAGAAACATACATTCTGTGCTTTTTCTTCTTCTTCGTTCCCGATTCGATTCTCTGATTTTAGTCCGATCGTCTGTTCGATTTCGAACACAAATCGAGAGAGCTCGGCTGAAGAATGTCTCGGTGCGTGCCGTTTCCTCCACCTGGGTTCGTGTGGAACGGCGTTGGAGAGGAGGCTCTTCTGGATCTTCTCAAGGTTCGTTTTTTTTTTCCAGCTGGGTCTTCGTCGATTTCACGATCGGTTGGTTCATGATAGTTTCTGGGTTTTGGGTTTTGTTCATGATGATCTGGAGATTAATGGGTATGTGTCTGATTGTGTGATTAATCGATGGTTTTGTTCAACTTGATTTCTGGATTTTGCTGTTCATGTGGTTGTGTGATCATTGTTGTTGTAATGTTGATGATTAAGCTTCACTTTGAAGACTTGTTGATTCAATTTATACCCATGATGGTCTTAAAACCAAGTAATCAGTAACAGTCTCTAGATTTTGGTTTCAGCTTGTGTCTGTTTGTGCAAATCTTACAAACCCTAAATGTCCCAAATTTGGAATTGGCTAGTTCAGATCTTGATTGATGTTTCACCTTTACTAGATACCTTATATGTGTTCGAATAGCTCAATATCGAGTCTTCCAGGGACTTCATATTGGGTTTTGCCCCTTTTCTAGTACATTTCAGGCCTATTTTCACATGACTTATTCGATAGGTTATGTCTGAAGAATCGTGTATTGTTCAAATTTGATGTTCCCTTCATCAAGCTGTCATTCTCTTAGTTGATGGTTCAGCTTTACTCAATACCTTAAATGTGTTTGAATAGCTCAATATCGAGTCCTCCAGGGACTTCATATCGGGGTTTTCCCCTTTCTAGTACATTTCAGGCATATTTTCATAAGGCTTATCCGATAAATTATGTCTGAAGAATCATGTAGTGTTCAAATTTGATGTCCCCTTCATCAAACTGTCATTCTCCTTGTTGATGGTTCAGCTTTACTCGATACCTTATATGTGTTTGAATAGTTCATTATCGGGTCCTCAAGTAGTGACTTCATATCGGGGTTTACCCCTTTTCTAGTACATTTCAGGCCTATTATTGGATAGGTTATGTCTGAAGAATCATATCTCATTCAAATTTGTTGTTCAGGTAAGGCAAGAAAGGGCTCGGGCTGAAAAGGAAAGAAGGAAAGAGAAGAGGAAGAGAAGTAAAGAGAAGAAGAAGATACATGAATCTCAAGGATTGGAGAACAGTAGTCTCACTGAAGAGAACGAGCTGCTCATAGCTTCAACAAGCCAATATGATTCTTCAGACAATAGCATGAACGTGAAGAAGATGAAGCCCAATTCAACTCGATTCGATGATCTGATTGTGAATTGGGTTCCTCCAACAATGCAATGGCATTGTGACACTGAATTTGAAGATCAAGACTGGCTCTTTGAGAGGAAGCTTCCAAGAACCGAAAAGCCTGAAGCTACTGATGATGATTTGTGTATCAGAAGCTTGACTTCATCATCATCAACCTGTGCTACTTATTTACCTCAAGCTGATGTACATGTTTTGCCATTCACATTACTGTTCTAAATCTAGAGTTCTTACTTGTGATGCAAGTCAGATTAGGGCTCAGAGTTGAGAAAATGTTGTTCAGATGTAAACATTGTTATTTAAATCAGAAAAAGTCTTCACCTTCGTTCATTTCTTCACAAATGTGACTTATAAACACTTTGTACATTTCTAAAACTAAAATCCACCTCAGTTTTGGGTGCAAATTTGCAGAAAATGAACAGAAAAAGACAACATGAAAAAAAGAGTATTATCTAATGGAATAATTGCAAAAAATGACGGTTAAGTTTACAACTTTTGCAAGTTCACGATGTTTGTTGTACCTGTTAAGTTCGGATTTGAATAAATTTGTTCAAAAATGACGATTTTGCCCTTTAAAAATAATAAGCAAAAATAATCATAATTTTCATCTCTTTAAAAAAAATCATTTCTGTGCGTGTTCAAAGAGGGAAAAAAATTGGATTTTTGTTTTTTACTTGTTACTTTTTAAAATTAAATGTCAAGGGAATATGGTCGGTTTAGAACAAATTTATACAAAACGCAACAAACCCGAACTTGAAGGGTACAACAAATATCACTTTTTAGTATAAGGCGTGAACTTGAAAATTTGTAAAGTAAACCGTCATTTCTTACAATTGTCCCTAAATGTTTTGATGTCTTGCCAATATACTCAACTCGTTAAATGAGCTTTTGATTCTTTCCCTGTATGTCGAGGGTCTAAGTTTTTTTTACTTTCCACTCTATTGCAGGCTCAGTTCCTATCTGTATCTAAATATCTGAAACTTTGTCTTTAACCTACGACACTATCAAGAAATGTCCTGAAGGCAAAATCCAGATTTCTCGTATCATTTCCAAGAACGATGAATCAATCTAACGACATTCCCGTCCCCACAAGAGAACTGAGCGTTAGTTTTGGCTACCAATGCAACAACACCAGCAGCTCGAGTTCTCCTATAAGTATTCCAAACGAGTTTGGCATTGCTAGCGGAGCCATGATCCTGAGTTCAAGCATGAAGATGAGGAACGGTTCCTTTTCGTGTCTCTCCGGTGCTGCTCTTAGCGCCAATGCCACGCTAGCAAACACGAACATCTGCAATGGCTTAATCGGGGAGGAAATCCTGCCCAGTCTCGACTCTCCAACGTCGTTTCGAAGAATGCCATCTTCGCCATCCCTCCCGAAGCTAGACCTCATTTCCTCGTCCTCCAACAGTAGCATGACTATGGAGACCGACTTTCTAGAGAGTGAGAGAAAATTGTTGAATAGATCAGAATCATCAAGCTTCCTCAACGCTATGGATACCCAGATGGCGGGAGGTGCAGCGGGGGAAGACAGAGTGCAGGCCGTGTGCTCGGAGGAAAACGGGTGGTTGTTCTGTGGCATATATGATGGATTCAACGGTCGTGATGCAGCGGACTTTCTGGCTGGAACCTTGTATGAGACCATCGGATTTCACCTGAATATGCTGGAATGGCGCACTCAGAAGCAGTTCAGGGCACTAGCGGCTGCTTCACTGGATAGTGAGGTTGTCAAGAGTAAAGAACTCGACACCTCCCATTGTTTTGACGAAGAGTTGGCTCGTGAAGATTTCCGTCATGGCGTGCTAGATTGCCTCAATCACGCTCTTGCACAGGCAGAACTCGATTTTATGAACATGGTCGAGCAGGAAATGGAAGACCGTCCTGATCTGGTATCTGTTGGATCATGTGTGTTGGTGGCTCTTCTTCACGAGAATGACATTTTCGTTCTGAATCTAGGCGATAGCAGGGCTGTACTGGCAAAAGTGGATGTGAAAAAGAACGGTGCTGTGAAGGCGATCCAGCTGACAGAAACTCATTCTGTCGATAATCAATTGGAATGCATGAAGATTTTAGCGGATCACCCTGATGATCCTTCTCCGATTTTTAACGGGCGTGTCAAAGGGAAGCTGAAGCTAACTCGAGCTTTTGGCGTTGATTACCTTAAAAAGGTACAAAATCGAAACTTCAAGATTGTCTTCCTTGGTTACCTTAAAATCATCAAACCCGTTATTTTTTTAATTGCAGAAGGAAATGAACGATGCTCTGATGGGGATCTTACGAGTTCAGAATCTCTGCAGTCCGCCTTATGTTTACACTCATCCGTCCAGTATGAGTCATCGGGTATCTGAGAACGATAGGTTCATTGTTCTCGGGAGCGATGGATTGTTTGATTTCTTCAGCAATGACGAAGTTGTCAACCTCGTGCATCTCTTCATGAAGCGTGATCCGCTTGGTGATCCTGCAAAGTACTTGATCGAACAACTCGTCCACAGAGCAGCTGATAGCGCAGGTAACCTCTTCATTGCTTCCGATTCCACACATGAAAGCTATAAGACTACGCTCGTTGTTTAGTGTCGGGACATTGTTGTATTGTAGGTTTCATGACGACGCAAGAGCTGATGAGGATTCCTGCCGGGAGGAGGAGGAAGTACCATGACGATGTGACCGTTATTGTGATCAATTTGGGGAATGTGCAGCGGACTTCTAAAGCGTCGACGTCTCTGTAACGCTCGTTCGGGTTTATATCGAATTGTTGAGAATTTGTTAGTCCCAAATGTCTGGGTTCTACTCTGTTATTGTTCTCAGGTTTTATCGTATGTATAACGTTGTTGTTGTTGATGCTGAACTTTGTGTTATTTGAGGGCCGTCTTGTGCTGTTAAAGAGTGTTTTTGTCTAGAATTGTAAATGAGTCGAGTTGAATCGAACCTAAATATTTAGGTCGGTTTGAGAAAAATGTTAGCTTCAAACTCAACTCGAAAACAGAGATTCAAGCTCAAATTTGGTTTTAGTTTTCGTTTTTTCCATATGTATTCAATAAGAACTATTTTTACCATATCAAATAAAATATTAGACAAGTCTATTGAGTTATTTGTGATTTGCAATTGTTTGGTTGTTTTGTGTTATCCCATGTGTGTATCCTAGTGCGTTGTATGTCTTCAATAATCCGGATACATCGA
>JAYMSU010001142.1:0-11159 GCA_036897765.1 Erodium chrysanthum | reverse complement strand
CCATTTATGTACCAAGATTTGGGCTCACTTGCTTATGTAGAAGCAAGGAGTACCAAACTTATGGTTTTTACCCATAAGACTGCTTACTTACGCCAAGGTTCAAACTCTGGTCCTCTATTCTGTTAGAGAGAGCCGTTAACCACTAGGTCAACTTCAGTTGGTTGTATTGTAGAAAAGTTAAGTTAGACTCCATGATGCAACACAAAAAAATTCAGGAGAAAGCCAAACCTCGAAAACAAAAGCATGCTTGGGTGACACTTTGAGCACTTCAAGAGCCTTCAGGTAGGGATCAGGGAAAGGTTTTGGCCTCGCACATTCATTCCCGATGACAAGGAGTGGGAAGAAATCTGAAAGCTTTAAGGTTGATATCATGTGTTCTCCATTTTCTCTTGGAGCATTAGTCACTGCAGCGCGTTTCAATCCTTCATCTTCTATCCATTTGCGCAACTTAAGCAAACCATTCAAAGGCTCTAACTTTTCAGATGACAATCTGTATAGTTGCATTGAATCGGTCAATTAAAAGATATATAAGCCCACACCACTCCACACCACATCTTTCTTTTAATCAACTTGAACACTTCACATTTGAAGAACAAATAAAAGCTGATATTTTGGACAAGGAAAAATGAAATAGAACTTGACTTGGGTACCATAGCCCACAACGTGGAATACAATTAAAATGAGGCCTTTATAGTTCATATGCAAAATTTAATCCATCTGTTCCAAAATAAGTAAGGGCATGCTCTCCTAAATTCGATGTTCCAAAATAAATGTTATGATTCCTTTTATGGAAGTGAAAAAAGAGAGGAAAGAATTAACAATAATATTCATGTATGACCAACTCAAGTTGGACCAATGGTTAAGGGCTCCCTCCAACACAATGGAAGACCAAAGTTTGAACCACTGATGGAAGCAACCTTATGGATAAGAACAATTGGTTTGGTGCTCATTGCTTCTACACAAAGCAAGTGTGAGCAATCAGGATATTTGAGAAACTATAGCACTATTTCTAATAGTCCTTTTAGCATTCTAATTAATCTAAAGTCTAAACATAGCATTATAAACCAAGCCTCAAATTATTCAATGGGAAATCCTTTCCACAAATCAGTTTTGTTGAGGGCTATTATAAACTTATAGAACTATGAGCCATCTTTGTTTTCTATTATTTCATTTGTTTATACTCTTCATTCTTAGTTAATTTCAAAGAAAGTAGTTTGAACTGACCTTCGAAACATGGCTTCCTTATCATCCATAAATTTCCGAGCTCTTTGGAAATCCCAATCAGGAAAAAAGAGGCTATGGAGATTATCATTATGTTTGCCGCTGATATATTGAGCATAGAATTCTTTGGTGATTGGTACCCCGCCATTGAAGCCTATCTGTGGAACAGTAATTATGATGGTCTCAAAAACCACTTGTATGTAGTTGTTACAGACAAGTCCCTTGAAATGGGCAAAGGAGAAACAATCAATACCTCTTGGAGCATATCATAAAAGGCAAGATAGTGGAAAGGGTCTGAATCACTTAACGTTCCATCAACGTCAAATAGTATTGCTTCCAGAGGAGCAAGATGAGCTAATGAACGATGGTCGCTACAACACAAGGATGAAAGATAATTAAAGCCACTAATATACAGATGAACAGATAAATGAAAGGTGGGTCCATAGCCATAAGTCACGGCAACAACCACAAAACATGAGAAGTCAATGTGCCTATGGACAAATTTGATGAAACTGAACGAGAATTAGGAGTATTTGGTGATACCATATATGAATCAAAAAGAGCTAACAATAAAATACAAAGCTTTGACTGTAATTTAGCTAGCTTAATGTCATATTAGGCAAGATTCCATTAACCCGAACTTGCAGACTAGCTGAGTGGACAGATTCACCGTGAAAGACTAAATGAAATTATGTTAAGATATAATGGATGTTCATTATAGAAAGGGTGAGCCATGTAGTTCTCAGAGAAATGCAAGAAACTCTAAATGCCAGCTAAACTATTAAGTTTCAGTTTGCCAAACAATCATATCAGTTCTCTGGGACAAAAATTCAAGTGTACCACTTCTCAGATCTATTCTCTCCCAAATATTCTGAATCTCACTCAAATAACTTAGACTCTAGAGCTCAAAAAGAAAGCCCCTAGCTTCAAATCATCAAATCCAAACACGATCATAAGGGTTTCACGTAACCAATGCTCTATTGTCACTCTGAGACAAAACTGAGCATTTGTGTGTAAATTCATAACATGCTAATCTCCAATTCATTCAACCAAGAATCAATGACAAGGTGCATTTTTTAGGCATAATAACCGATCTAGTAACTGATAGTTATCGTGTGATAAATGCAAAATATCCCCCCTTCAAAATAATTCAAATTATACATCTTCAGATCCATCCCTACAAACTCAACCCTTGATATACATCAAATAAAACTAAAATTTTGTTGATTCAACCACAGTGAATGAGATTGTATGAGAAAGAACATATCACAAACCCAACAACATTATCGAGAAAGGAAAAAGGCATAATATTTACCTTCCCATGAGAGTTGAATGTGATGAGAAGCTGAAAGGTCTGAGCTTTTTTTGTTGCAGATAGTAAAAATGGAAGAAGAAGAAGAAGAAGAAGAAGAAGAAAGAAAATGGGAATAAGGGTTAAGGAACAAAAGGGATCAATCAATCTCTCCCACTGTGAAAGAATCTCTTCTCCGCTCCACAACCAATCAACCACATATTCCACGTTTCTCGTATATATTACAGAAAAATCGGAGAAAGAATATGCTTTTATATTAAACGAATTTAGTAAAATTTAAAAAGTTGCCCTTTACAATCTTATTTATTTTAAAATTGCCCCCACAAGACAACCCCAAACCCTCACTCTCTGCTCCTCCTCCCCACAGTCACCGGCGCCGAAGGAACATGTAAGCTTTCTGTTCTTTTCTCTGTCACCAAACAAAAAACTGCTGCTAGTGGCTTCAGACAATTATGTCTTGTGTGCGCAATCTGTCATTGTTCCTGAGATTGTTCTCTTTGAATTCCAGTTCCTTGTTTTCAGTATTGTCCAAGATAATTACTCATCACAATGCTGATTATACAAGTAGGACACTCATTTAGGAACGCAGAGTATTAGTTATAAATGACATGACTAGAAATTCCCTTTTTTGTATGTTAGTGATGGTTCACTATAGTACTTCGAGTTCAAATGGGAAAGTTTGCTCATTTTTGCTGGACTTTTGAAACCATTTATGTAATCAACAATGGTCTTTGCTAGTTCAGCTATTTAGGATTCGCTATGGAGGTACTATTTTACACTTCTGTTATTTT
Organism: Erodium chrysanthum; assembly: GCA_036897765.1. Classification (NCBI taxonomy): domain Eukaryota; kingdom Viridiplantae; phylum Streptophyta; class Magnoliopsida; order Geraniales; family Geraniaceae; genus Erodium; species Erodium chrysanthum. The sequence goes on along the minus strand of JAYMSU010001142.1, from coordinate 7,835 downwards.
CATCAACTTGGTTGATGTCAGTTCAATCAAGTTGAAATATTTCACATTTCATTGCTGCGGCTAGTTTCTTGTCAATAACCTTTGGTGATGTTATGACAGTCTATCAATTCAACTCCTTTACCTGAATACCTATTATTCAAGTGTTTACTTGAATCTCCTCATCTTTTTTAAGTTTTTGGCTATCCTCAAAATTGCTGTCTGTTCAAGTTTCATAGATGAGATTTGAATGTTAAGTGTGTGCATGAGGAAGAAATTTAATTATTAATTTGTCTACAATTACCAAACAAGCTTCTTTCATCTGTTCTCTCAGAATTTTCAGGTTCAAGCCTTCAGAATAAGCACGTCAGAAAAAAAGAGAGACATCAACCATGGCTGACCAAGAGCCTGATCCCGCTCTTCCACCGTTTCTGCACTTATTATCTGCCTTTCTCGCCATGGAGCCTACTGACTCCTTGATCTCCTTCACCAGGTAGTGCTCATTAACCATTCTTCAGCACACTCCTTAGATTACAATTCATTCGAACTTATTATTTAGTGTCAAATTGCAGAATATGTGGCGGTGGATCTGTTACAGTTAGGATGCAGAGGTTCATTTGGGATCATTGTATATCCAAAGCTGTAAGCGTGAGTCTTTATCTTTTTACTCTGTATTTTGGTGTAAGTTTGAATCATCATTTGTTTTCATTATGCATATGTTACTGCATAACATCTTCACGCTAATCAAGCTTTGCAAGTGTGGTTTAAGAACTCTGTAGGGATCACTGCTAGTATGGGTTGTAACCAGTGACCTCATACATGTTATACGAGGTCACTGCCACTTCTCGCACGACTCTTATGACCAATAGTACTGTTAGGTTCATCTCAAGGAATGAAGAATTCTGTCAAGTAGTTGGATTGATTATACCAGCTTTTTAACTTATAATATAGCCAAATAACCTCAAATTTTTGGTATAATTATGTTGTCAGACTAGGTTTAGACCATTCTGTCACTTGTATGCTTGGTATGGCTGATAATATTTTTTGAATTTAAATATCTGCTTATTAATAGTAACCTTGAAGCTTCAGCTAGTCTTCGTACCACCATACAGGCTGGCAAAGGTCATCCACCCTACTTGAAGACTTTTCTGAAGAAGCTCATTGCTGAAATTGAATCTAATAGAGGCGCTGTGTTGGATGAAATATATGAACAATATACATATTACATGACTACTCTGAAGGTGAGGTTCTTTTTTATGGAAAGGTAAGTCATGAGTGCTAAAGGCTTAGGTAATATCTTTTATTATCATACACTACTCACAGACAACTAAACTATTATCCATCAGGATGATTGTTTGACGAAAGGAAATTCACGAGTTGATAAATATATTTCATTTCTCTTTCCTGATGGTGAGAATTTGTGATTGTATATTTTATGGTTTTAAACTTTTCTGGTCCTTTTGCTCAAGCCATACTTGTTTCATGCATCATACTGTTGTAGGCTATGTTGAGGTTCTAAGCTGTCCAAGATCGACCAAATTGGTAGTTCCTCTGCAATGTTCACTTAATATGCTTGAAGGTGATACCGGGTATGGTTTATCGTCCCTTATCACTATCCAATTTAGCTTCTGATTTTTGAATTGTGTCCTATTGTTTTGTTCACAAGTGTTGATTAAAGTTAAATCATAGGTTTGTCAGAAATATGGTATCTTAGTGAACTCGATGCTTGTCACGTTCATCAATGTCTGTTCTCTGTCTTCTGTTTGTATTTTGTATGGGATAGTTACTCAGGAAGTAAACATTTCAGTGAATGAAATGAATTGAGAGCCTAGGAACATAATTGTTATGAACTTCAATGGTAAATAAGGCGGGTAATAAATTTTGTAGAGAAGCCTGATTCCCCAAGAAGAAAGTTATAATGTGTTTAACATATTGGAGCCTTGTGATTTTGTTGCTTTTAGGGGATAATGCAGTTCATATAAGAAATTAAGAAGATGTATATGTCCCAATTCTTAAGTCTGAATTAAGTAATATTTACTTGGAGCTGGAAAGATCATGCAAAATAAGGCAGCCTCTTGACATTCACTTAGGTGCTAGTTACATTGAAAGCAAAACTTACCTTCCTTCCTCACTTACGGGGTGAAATGAAAGCACACTCTCTGTTTGTATTCTGAAGGTATTGATTTTTCACCTGTTCCATCATTTGTATTGTGTTTGTGTTGCAGTCTATTAAGTCAGGGTATCTGTGTCCATTAGTTTCTACTTATATTGAGCTTTGAATTAATTACTATTACTTTTATTTATTTGAATTGCACAGGTGTTCTCTCTGGCCATCAGGTCTTTTTTTGTCTGAGTTTATACTGTCATGTCCTGAGATATTCCGTAATAAGTCATGTCTTGAGGTAAAGTAGGCATTTCCAACTTTATTTCTTGAAGAAAAATACAAATTTAGGCAATGATTGATTCTTATACATAATAATGGAACCTCAAAATCATCTTTATATATCTTAGTGCACTCCCCAATGTGGTGGTGTATGCAGTATGCTTCACTGGGCTTTGAATAACAATGCATCCATGTTGATCCCAGGAACAAATAAAGATACACATACCTTTGGCAGTCACATGCGAAAATAATATATATGGTGAATCATGTATGATCCAAAGTTTGAGGTTCTTAGTACCAATTGTTTTGTTTTCTGCTGGCAATTACAGGTTGGATCAGGGGTTGGTTTGGTTGGTGTTTGTCTGGCCCATGTAAAGGCCTCTAAGGTATGCTGTTGAAATTTAAAATTGATACAAAAGACTTGAGACTTATTTTTAGATTCGATAAATTTGAGAACATGATGGGTTAATGCGCAAGGTTAGATGTAAAAATACTCTGTTAGAATCAATAATTTGCATGGATTTGGTGTAGGTGATTCTGAGTGATGGTGACCTTTCAACTTTAGCTAACATGAAGCTTAATTTGAAGTTGAACGGCTTGAGCACCACATCTAACATGTCAGACACAACCATTCAAGATCAGGGTTCGGTAAGTTCAGAATGATAAATTTATCATTTTCATGGTTAACTTGGTTCTCCTTGCTTCTACATAAGTAAGTGAGCCCAAATCTTGGTACAAAAATGTCTTATCAAAAATAAATAAATAAATAAATAAGGTAAGGGTAGTAGTTTTATTTGGCCCCTGCATGCCTTCATTTATAATTTAGAGGAATAGGAAAGTGTGTATTTGATTCTAATGTTTTTGCACTTTGGCTTTTGTGGCAAAGGTACCATTGAAAAGGTGATATCCTATTAATGATTTTAGGAAGTGAGAGTATTCTTTATATGATTTTACGTTTTAACTTGATGAGGTTCGAGATTTTATGACTCAAAGTGACTTGAGAATTTCAAAACATTAAGAAACTGAATGGTATTGTGAGCCTCAGTTCTATTTTGTTCTCAGGTAAAGTGCATTTGCCTACCGTGGGAGTCTGCACCAAAACATGAGCTTGAAGACATAATGCCTGATATCATGTATGTCTTACTTCATTACCTTATTAAGTAGTAAATTCTCTATTCATTACCCCCCTCAAGTTGTCCTTGTGGTTATGGGCTTCCTCTAACACAATGGAGGAATCCAGGTGTAAACAGTCTTATGAATAAGAACCATAAGTTTGGTGCTCTTTCTTTTACATAAACAAGTAAGCTCAAATCTTGGCAAAAAAATGGTTTATCAAAAAAAATCTCTATTCATTGATTTATCGTTGTGTGATTTTAGGAACCATAGTTGTCGAGTCGTGGTTCACAACATAAATCGTTCTAGCTTTTTTTTGAACCGTGTCAAAATATTGTTTGTAGATTCAGCATTAGATTCTGAATGTACTTTATTTTTTATGGCATTTGATTTATTAATGAAATGAGATGGTTTCTTTCCTCTTTTTACAGCTTGGGTGCAGATGTAATTTATGATCCCCTTTGTCTCCCCCATCTCATTCGAGTTCTTGTCATTCTTTTGAAACAACTGAGACCATCTCCTTGCCAAGCAAATCAAATCAATGGCTCTGGTAGAAGCAATGTCAGCCCCATTGCATATATAACATCTGTGATTCGCAATATAGACACATTCAATTGCTTCCTTGCATTGTCAGAGCAGCAAAATCTCGTGGTTTCTGACATAACTGAAAAAGTTAGTGTCTCTGATTTCCTTCCATATATGCAGTCATACGAGAAATCAAAGGTTCGTCTCTTTGAAATTTCATTCTCCACTGATGCTTCACAATAAGGCCAGATGACATGGAAGAAGCATTATGCGATTTAATTCATAATCATTCAACCATGCCAAATCATAGTTATTCATGGTGGATCAGATCATAGTGTTCATTACGTGTTTTGTACCTCTTAGTTTGATTTTCAGTTACTTGTTTTGGAAAGATTGAAATCCAATGATTTGCTGTAAGTTTTGGACTCATCAGATGAATGAGAAATTGTTGCTATTGGATACCAAAAGTACTTACAATTCAGACAAAATTCTACAACAACAAATTAGATTAGTTGAAGGGGTTGTCATTTTACATCACGAAACATGATGCTATTGATTCTATCAATGCCAATATCAGAAATGGGCTCAATGGGAAGCTCCTCCCCCTCAGGCTGAGCAAAGATGGAGGGTTCTCTACTGAATTCATCTGTAGGAGAGAGAGATCATGGTAAGCAAAGAGTACTGAAAACAAAAATAACAACTCTAACCAAAAACATTTAAACCTAGAAAGCGAGGAAATTTTCAGACAGTATACAGAAAGACCCTAAATTGTATCATAGGAAAGACGAGTTAAGGCTCACCATATATAGTGTGTAAGGACGATGGCGGAGGCGATGACATGAAGTTGAGGCCAAGGTAAAATCCCATAGCTAATACAATTGTCAGCATAACATAGACTGGCAGTGCCAATGCCCAATACCTGAAATTTTAAATGCAAATCTCACAAACTGATGGTCTACAATTTCTATGCACCCATTATGTGTAAGGTTGGTCTTCTACACTTATTTTCCACCACATTTTACCTATTCCAGAAATTAAAGCAGTTGCTTATACCTAACTGTTTTCACAAAATTGCTTAACCCATTTAAAGCTGGCACCTACTTTTTCCCGAATCAATCCAAATACACAGTAAGAAACTCAAGCTTCACAAATATCTGGCTTTCCATGAAGATTAGAAATTTCGAAACAAGTAAACAACTTCCTATCTGTACTTAGTAAATTATACTGACCTGCTAGGATAGTAAGAGATCCCAATAGAGTGCAGCCAGGGCTCAGGAACATATGCCCATACCAAGAAAATAACTGTTCAAATAACATGGAAACACATGTAAGAAACTCATAAACTCCAAATTATTTCAATAAAACTTCAAAAATCATAATACATAGACACCAAAACTTTGTGAGATATTTATGGATGAAAAAGCCTTCTTAAATAAGACTGACCAAGCACAAGAAAAACGACCTATACTACATATGAAAAAAGTGATGTCATTCATAGAGTGATTTAATGCACGCTTGATGAGTTGTGATATAGGACTGCTAAGACCACCAGTTTTAATGTGTTATAAAACAGCTGCAAAAACAAATTATTTATGGATGTTGCAAATTCAGAATTGTACTTTATGCATCCCTACACTAATCCTTCATGTAGATGTGTGAAGTTAAGGGCCCATGTATTGTAAGTAGATGATCTAGGAAAATAAAAAATAGATATCCAACTCACAATTCACTTACAGCTGTCATATTCTTCGACAGAATATTCCCATTACTTTCCAACGTAATAGCCATAAATTTTAAATTTCATTAGCAACTCCATTCAATTCAGAAATGAGTTCCCTCACAAAGGAAAATGTAGATAAAAGTAGTTCATGGAGAAAACCTGTAGCAACAACAGTTGTAATGGATCCAACAAATCCATAAACCTCTGTGGGCTTTAAACCGTGCTCTCCAGAGACTCCAAACCCAGAAGCTATGTCATCTGGATCCGGAAAGGACACAGTAGCCCTCCTCCTTTCCGAAAAGCTGAGGATTCTTCTTGGACTTCCGGCAGAAAGGCGATCTTCCAAAAATTGGTCTTTTGGCATCCAAAGCTTCTTCATAGAAGCAACTCTTAAAAGCAAGAGCATAAACTCCCAGTAAGTTCACATATGATGCAACGCATTAATCAAATTACACAGTACAAAAGATTGCCAACATCATCTCAACTGATCACGTTCACAGGTTTTAAGCCCAACAGAGCCATCCACCCTTTTGAGCTAAAATGAAATAAACTAAGTAGATCCAGCAAAAATTGAAGATAAAACTATAGGAATCAATAGAAATGAAAGGAAGTTAGAATAGTACCCAAAAACAAGAGTAAGAAACATAGCCCTATGAGCTTTATCTTAGCAACATGAATAGGAGGTACAATCTTTTTCTTCCAGTTTCGTTTGTAATCCAATAAGAAGATTCATCGTAAATTACAAACAGGGGTGGTTCGCTTCTCAAATCATGTGTTTTGGTACTTTGTCTAGCCCTTCACCTACAACATTTCCAGCATTTTACAAACATTATACCTATGAGCTTTCCTCATTACACAAAACAATAATCCTAGAAAAACAAAGAAAACAAGTCATCAGAATGAATTATATGGATGACCCACTTGAATTGTTAAAAATGCCCAAGGTTTGAAAATGCAGAATCCCCCTCGAGGCATTTTACCTTCACCTCACGAGGCGTATGCCTCAACATTTCCTAATAATATATTCATGATCATTCATAATATGCCAAATAAATGGATTCAAACAACAGACAACATCATAGAAAAGTCCCAAAGATCATCAAATTTACAAGTCATCATCCATCAACACAAAAGCATAAAAATAAAGTCATCATCAAATGAAGTCATGTTTTTGATCATCATCATTGTAGGAGTTTTCCAAATCTAATCCATCGTCTTTTCCGACGCCACCTCCTTCAAACTCATCTTCCTCGTAATCATAAAACCATCCAAAGCACCAAGAACACGCTTGCATTTATCAAATTCAACAAGAAGATAATTCCATCAAGAACACAGAGCACAAGGAAAAGTTTATCTGATCAACATGACACATATATTCACATGTTCTGATATGCATATATATAGAAAACGTTCAACCTCATTGACTTTAAAGCCAAGACTCAGTCCGTCACCTATTAATTATTATTCACTGTATACATTGCCTAATTCAGCAGAATATCAAGTCTCCAACAAGGTCCTTAACTTTGAACCAAACATAAAAACTAAACACCAACTCTTCTCTCCAACTGATCCACGGCCTTACTTCCAAACCCCACAAGTTCCCCTAGTCTCGGTCGCAAAGCCAAGTGAAAATGTGACAAGAAAGTGATTCTCTTTAACCAAAGTAGGTATTCTGAATATTTACACTTCAGTCACAATAATCTGAGGTCAATAACAATCCTGTTTCGGTTTCTAATAAATCAAATTTGCTCTCCATTGGAAATCAAAATATCCAGATCAACATTGAAAATCTGGGTGAGCTCTTACCTTTGGATGCGCGAGAGCAGAGACCACGAAGCGAGGACTTGATTCCTCTGCAGCCCGACTCAGGCTCGCGAGTGGGAGGGGAAAGAGGATCTCCTGGCGAGAGGGAAATGGAGAACGAATCGGATTCCACAGAGCGCCGGCGGATTGAGGAGATCAATGGAACAGATGACAGAGAGCTTTTGATAAACGATGGTGGTTGTTACTATGTGAAAAATGTCAAGAGGCTAATTCGGGAACATGGGATTATTTAGCAAAAGGGCTAATATCAAAAATTTACATCTACCATATCGCGTTTTTCACCCCGATACACCT
>JAYMSU010001141.1:0-11162 GCA_036897765.1 Erodium chrysanthum | reverse complement strand
TGCTTTTAGTTTAAATATCATGACATCCAACTTACAAGCTTGATGACAAGATTTTCCTATGGTGAATGGATTGTCACGTTCTTCAAGGGATTGACGAGAATTCAACTTACCCACATATGCCAGAATAAAAGACAGAGGAAGTTGTCCAACGGCATCAAGGTTGGTTTGGGGATTCTACTTGGCTGAGGGTTTTTTAGGTTTTATTGTTTGATTATAATTTTAAAGTACATCAAATATTGAATGGTCCAAGGTATAAGCCACGACCCCAATTTTGTGCATGGTCTTGAATGGTCCAAATAATTTGGGGGTAAGTTTTCTGTTGTTCCGACAAGCCAATGATGACTGCCAGTGCCTATATGGTTGTAACTTCACATAAACCAGATCCCCCACAGAGAAGTTGTGATCAATGCGGTGCTTGTCGGCTAGGTGCTTCATCTTGAGCACGGGTGAGACGAAATTTAAGTAATCGGAGTGCTTCCTCTCGGGTCGCAAGGCTAACATATGGGATAGATGGAGGTAGAGACTCTGACCGTACCACTATTCGACAAGGGAAATCCACTTCGACCATTACTTCTACTGAGGAAAAACTTGATCCAAGAATGCTTGAGCCACCAAGAGAGCAGTGAATGAGTGTACATGGTGTAAAATGAGCATTTTTGGTTGACACCACACGAATAACACAGAGAACCCATTAGAGATTGGAAGGACCTCAGCCAAATCCGGCTTGTGGGTTTGACAGATTGGGCTAGTAGAGATTGCCGCACACACATCATCCTTGAGATGGTTCCAATAAAATGTGCAATAATGTCCAATAGAACCTGTATAGAAATGTGCAATAATGTCCGCTCAAAGAAGGATGTTCGAGCCAATGACAAGCTTTCCTTTGCGCCAGAGTTGGCCATGAATCCAAAAGTAGTGACCTAGAGTGTAACTCGAACTTGCAAGGTTGTGATAAGGTTCTTGAGATTTTCATCCCAATATCCCATTATGCTTGCACCTTTTGTTTTGTATCGGAGGAGACAGAAGAGATGGTTGCAAGTGAATGCGCCTCTAGCTTGCGAGACAGCGTGTTTGAGCTTACTTGTTGATACGAGTACCCCCATCATCTTTAATACTTATTGTAGTTTTCTTCCATCCAAGAGGAATTGCAAGCTCTGGTGATCAGTTTTGATCACGGAATGGGGTCCCAACACATACGGATGTCAATGTTTAGCCTTGCTGAAGTATGTCAGGGAAGCCTTTATTGTGTCAAAACAATTCCCACTCTCGGTTGGGATGCATCGGCCTCAATACAGAAAGAAAGATTGAAATTCGGCATAGGCAAAATAGGGGTTGTAGTAAGGGCTTCCTTTAATTTTTCAAATGCTTCTTTAACTTCGGGAGACCATTGGAAAGTGTCTTTCTTCGTCATCTATATCAATGGTTGTGCCAAGCTCCCATATCCTTTAATGAAGCGCCTGTAGTGGCATGTGACCCACAGAGGATGTTGCAAACACACGTTTGGATTCTGTAAGGAATACTTGCTCCACTCGTCGGATTTCAAAGACCAATCAGAGGTGTTGAGTGTAAGCTTCAATTGATGATAAGTAGACGAGGATGTCGTCAAAGAAAACCAACACATATTTCCGAAGCAGAGGACAAAAGACATTGTTCATGACTGATTGAAATGTAGACGACACATTCACCAAACCAAACGGCATCACTAAGAACTCATAATGACCCGAGTTTGAAATCCCAAAGGACATGACCCAATGTTACCAACCACTCGATGTCGAGGATGATGTCGCACCTGTGCACCGGTAGAACCAAGAAATTCGCCAAGAAATCGTGTCCTTGCATCCTCCACGCAAGATTGTAGACCAGTAGCAAACTCGTCCCCGTTAGCCACAATAACACGAATCGAGGAGTTAGAATGGGTCTGCAAGCAATTCGTTTTGCCGCTAAGATGTGGATGAAGATTGGTGGAGGTTGGGATGAATCGGGACAGAGCAGAGGAGCTGTCACGTTTCTCAATCGGTCAAGTCATGATCAAGGGATAGTGGATATCGTTTTGAAAACGGAGACGAACCAAATCTTCAATTTCGGGACGCGGGTTTCCGAAAGTTGTAAATAGATAGCAATGCTCTGAAATTTTTGAAAACAATCTTCCACCAGGGTCCTCTTGCCGGAAGCGAGCTAAGTCGGACATGTAGTCCATGTATTCTCCATCTGTGAACCTACGTCAGAGAGATTCTAAGTACTCCGACCAAGTGGGTTCCAAAATTCCACGAGCTTGAAGCTGTTGTGTGTAATGGACATGGTGTCTCAACGTTACATCTTCAAAACCCAACATAGCTTATCGGCCTATGGTATGTGTTCAGTAAGACAATACTGGTGGAATTTCAATTCCCACCTAAAAAAATCATAACCTACAAAAGTGGTTGGCTTTCGGGGATGAAATTCAAGGTGAGACAGTGGTTCTATCGTCATCTCAGACAGGCATGATAAAGGATCCACAGCATTACCAGGCAAGCGTTTTCTACTACTTACTATCACATGCCATCTCCAGAATCAAATAATTCAGGTAACAAAAACAATTCAAGGGAACACAATATATGATTTGAAACAAAACAATGCAAGAGTATAAATTCCATTAATCTAAGTAGATAATTCAACTCATGGCTATCTAAACAAGGAAGACACGAATCATGATTGTGGATACAAGAAACACACATTTGATGGTATGCTCACAAGAAACTTTCAACATCAAGCTCAACATATGAGCACGGATCAGGAATGTCGAAGTTGTCCAATACCTGAAAAATAACATTAAAGGGAAAGGAATATTTAAATAAAAGCGACTTAATTAAGCAATGTGCTGACATGGAAACTATTTTTTTTATTTAATACTATCGCTTCGGCAAAAGTAACTGTTTTGTGATGGTGGTTGACAGTGGTACCATTTCATCCAAAGCTCAAAAATGAATTCACCTCAGAAAGTGAGAACTCAACAACATTTTTATTCAAATATCAGAAAACAGATCAACTAAAAGTTAGCTATCAAAATCCACCACCCAGAATATTTCAGGTTTTCAGTAAACTATATATCGCTAAATCAATCCAAAAGATTTATAGCATCAAAAAAAATTATACGATATTCCTTTGAGAAATAGTAATGAAATAACGTTACTTACTTCCGGATGCACAATTCCGAAATTGCCAATATGCTTGCCTTTGTAAATAATGCTAGCTTGTCTCCCAGGTAAGAACTCGGGCTCCTAAATTACATAGAGACAGTAGTACTTTGTGAATAAAGAATCAAACAGCAAGCAAAAAGAAAAAAAGAAAGATGCAGAAAATAGACCCACATTTGAACACTTAATGTAGTAGCCTGTATCATCACCGACTGTAACAAAAGGAGTCCCTATTACTTCCATAATTCTGTCAACCAGGCTGTGTATTAACTGCAGAAACACAAGTAATGGCTAATTAGGCATTCAATGCAAGGCTTCATTAAAGAACCAAAGTTCGATGTATAACTACAAAGTTACTACAATGTCTAGACTAATAATGAATTACAAAACAGACAAAAAGTAGAATCCCAAGCCAACACTGGAAGTACGTAATTTCAAGAAACAGTTTTTTCATCTAAAAAGTTAAATTGAGCAACAACTAAAAGTCATGGTTCTAAAACTCAGGATCGGCTGAAACTCGGTGAGGCGACAAATAAGGATCTTTTGACTACTCGGGAAGATATCGGAAAAAGTCGTTTTGCATCAGATATGTATATTGATATATAATACAGATGTAAAAGACAACAAATAATAATGGTTTAACAAAATAAGATAGTTCCCGACAAATTTCAATTCATGTTCTGTGAAATTGAATTGATTTGGAAAAGTGATTTCAACATTTTATATGTCTGATTGAGTTTTGGCCAAGTTGACTAAGTTGACAAATTTCCACTTAACGGACTCAATGCTTACACTTCACCAAGTTCTCGGGGAGATATCGGGATTTTACAACACTGCTAAAGGTAAATAAAATTGTAAACTATACGAGAAGTATAAGTTTTAGCTGATAAATAAGTTAAAGCAAATTAACAGAAGTAATGAATCACAACAAATCTGTAATTTTTAAGCATAGATCACCTCAAACCCAGAGGTTGCACCGCAGTGTAGTGCAGCCAATTTACGACGATTTTTTGCACCAACGTCTTTCTCATCATCCAGCAGCCCAATATCGCCAATTTCAAAAATCTAGAAGAAAATATAATTAGTACTATATAATCAAGGGAAATCACATGATTCGCACATTACAAAGACTTTTTTTGAACAATAGTTTTAAAGGAGGATGAATGTTTCTACACCACTCGGCAATAAACTCAATGTCTCCACCACAACCAACATAATTAGTTTAATACTATATAATCAAGGGAAAGCACATCATTTATACAAAAACTCTACCAATTCTCTAATAGAAAATCCGTTCCCAAACCGGTAAAGGGGGATTGTATACTTGCAGTATAATGTCACAGACAACACTGACACCTACAATTTCAAATCTCGTTTAAGGTAACTAAGTAAATATAGCTCCAATGACAAAAATAAAAATACATCACAAAATAATTGCGCATTCACACCTCAAAACTTCCGTTAAGTCGCCAGATAAAGATATTTTCAATCTCAAATGCGAAACTAGTATGATCCACACCTCAGATCAATCATCACTATGCTCAACTGCACATAGTTTTTAGACCATATTGCCAATAACCACTCCATTATATTCCTCATTTCCTCGCACAAAATAGATCGCATATAGCAAACAAGAGGTCTAAGGATAACCATTCAACTGTACCCAATTGAAATCAAATTTGACAATGAACATGTTTATGAGTATATCCACTCCACATAGAAACTCATTAGTAAGAGACGGTAAAAATAAAAAGTTATGGGTCAAACACAACAAATCACTACTACAATATACCTTTATGGGTTTTGGATGGTCCTTGTTGTGCCCAATAGTTTTCAATATGCCAGGCATAAGACTACTTCGAACAACCTGTAGTAGCAATGATACAAGTAATAGTTATGAAAATGCTAAAGTTGAGAATTTAGAAAGATAGGATTTCACACAAATATCTTTAACCATCAAACAAACGAGACAACTGCATGATATTGACAGAATAGGTTTGCTGATAAAAAGTGACAAAAAATAAAAACCAAAGGCCAATGTTGAACAAAAATAAAAATGACAAACACTTTTAGAGTTTCCTTGATTTAACAGCATATAAGGTGCATAATGGCACAACCTTTTAGAGTAATGCATGAGGCACGTGCCTTTTGAAAGAGAGGTGTAGAAATATGTTAAAATAGCTATAATAGTAACATTCCCACATTAAGAAAATGTAAATATCACATTCTTCAAATGATGGTTGCTAATACAGTGACTGAAAGCTCTCAAAATCTGACCATTGGAAATTTGGAATTAGATCTTGTGGAACAGTATTTATTTGTTTTTTGTTGCTGTTGTGGCTGGAGTCGATAGACAGAGAACTCTTTTCTTTGTTTTCACGTAAAAAAGTAACAAACATGCCCATTTAACCCTATGTTTCCTTGATTTAATAGCATATAAGGTGCATTTTAAATGATGAGCTTCATATATGAAATAAAAGGACCACATAGGAGCATAACCATGTACTGTTAGGTCGATTGTTCCGGTTGTTTATCAGCTTTTTGCCAATGTTTTGAGCCTTGTTGCTCTCATTTTATACTTTAGCCCACATGAAACATGAACAAGGTTCAGTCATTCACTTAAAAAGAGCAACAATGATCTCTCGTTAACACGAGAAATTTACAAACCTCAAAGTCAGAAGAACGGGGATTGCCAATGACCACTGCAGTTGATTTGTCATCCTCGCGTTTTAGCATGGCAAAATTTTCTTTGTAAGAACATAATATCCAAGTCAACACTTCTGTGAACCCACTCATTGCAATCTGAGAGAGAAATTAAAAAAATTCATAACTGAACAGAAAAAACGATTTAAAAAAGCCTATATAAAGTTTCCTTACCTCTAATCTCATTAGGTCACTCAGCTGATTCAAGGGAAATGGCCTCAAAGATGCAGGTTTTCTCCTTGGAATTTTATTGTAGCCATAAGCAATAGCAACATCCTAGAAACAAAAGAATAGTCTTTTCAGTAAGAACACACCATATATGTAAGGTAAGCAAAACACTTGAAAAAAGAGTGAAAAAACCATTTGCATCTATACCTCCATAACATCACATGGATGAAGAACATCACTTCTGGTTGGAGGTACAGATACATCTATAATCGTCTGGCCATCACTTGTTACAGATTGCTCAGCACGTAATTGCATCTGATTTAAGAAGCTAGTGACCTGATCAGGGAAAGAAGAAAAAAAACACTTCAGTGATTTAACTAACAGGTAGACATGTTCAATCCATTAGCTTATAAACATAGAGAAATGGTTTCCGGGTGATAAATTTCAAGAAATGCACAAATCAGGACTAAGATGATCACAATGCAAGCAACCCTTCTTAAACAATGTTTTTTTGCAAAACTCATTGATGTTGGCTGTCTTGACAAAAAAATTACAATACAGCAGGGACATATATTAAGATGTTGGCTGGAAGTTGAACCAAAATTTGATGTTATAAATGTGCAACAGGTATAAGTCAAAATTGGATTAGTAGGTTGTCTGTTTGTACTATGTATGCAGATGTTAAATAGGTTGATTATTACCAAAAACACAAACGATTTGCTTCAGTTAACTGTAACCTACAAGGCTGTTAACCTGAGTTGCATGTCACTTTATGAAAGTGTGTAAGATATGTCACTAAATACCTGTTCTCCTTTCAAAGGAACACCGATCAAGTCAGTAATGTACGATAGTGGGACTTTGATATTGTACACCGACAAATCAGGATACACATGGGACTTTCCATCGGGATAGATCACTTCAACTGGTTCGATCTCAAACTTTTTTTTGCAGTATGTTGAAAATGTTGTTACCTAAGAGAACAAACAAAAACAATCTGTCAATAAGGGGCAGTTGGGCAAAATGTAAAAATGAGAACCAATCCAGTAACTTCACTCCTCACCATCGTGTTCAATACAACTTTGGCTTTCGTCAAATCAGTAGCTGTACATTCAATGAAGACATTCTTTGTCTTTAATGTGATTGCTGAATGTGCACCATTAATAATGGGTGGTAATGACAAAACCGTTCTGCAAATTAATAATAAATACCTATTTCAGAATATTGCAATTTTGCTCCAAAAGGAGCCACACACAATGACAAAGCAAAAAAGTGGTTACACATTTTAGATAAAATTTAGGGAAATAAAACATTAGTTACTATGATAGACTCCATTTCGATGATATCCAGTAGTTTGAGAGAGACAGAAAAGAGAAAAATATCCTTCTTAAGAGAATAATCTCTCAGCTGACCTTTTCCCCATTAGGCCATTACTAATTGTTTACCTCAAATTTTTTATAAAGCATACATACATTGATACATAGCAACAATATATAAACTTTTAACATTCAGACAACATTAAATCAATAAGTTAGCTTACAAACTTAAGCTGGCCCAGTGGTTAAGAGCTCCCTCAAACGAAATGGAGGAATATGATTCAAACCCTGGCACAAACAGTCTTATGTCTATTTAAGGAATCAAGTGCTCTAGTGCACCCTTACTTCTACATAAATAAGGTTGATTGCTATCTTTGCCTGGTACACATTTGGCTGATAAAAAAAATCAACAACTATCTCACCTTTTACTGTCATACAGAACGGGAAAGACAGGTGACTTCTCAATTATGTGCAAGAACTTCTTCAATTTCTGATCTGACTGCAAGATGTTGATATTAAGATGTGCATCAATAGAGCAGAATATAACAGTTTCTTCATATTGCAACACATTACCAAAGTGACAACTGCGTCGATACATATATACTATTTATCACTCACTTTGTAAAATGCCATCAGGTCATCCGCTCTGTAGCTTTTGTCCTACAGTACAAAAAAATCAACCCAGAAGTTATTAGTTTTAGCAGTGTTTAAACTAAAAAAATAAAATAAGCATGTGTCTGTAGCTACTAAAAAGAGACAAAGAACATAAGAAACAGATAATTATCAATCAAATACTAGCCTTAACTATGGGAATTTATGACAGGAAGGAAGATTTGCACGAGAAACCCATGGTAGTTCTAGTATATAATTACTTTTTATATCCTAGTTTATGGATAGAGAGAAATCCAGTGAAAACTGAAAAGCAGTCATGTAGCAATTAAAGAAGTCGTTAAGTCATAAATTTTCCAATTTGACAGATAAACATTGTCTGGTCAATTAATCATAAATACAAAGTGAAACAAAATAGAATAGAAAAATATGATTGGTTGAACAACAAGCAATAGCAGTGCTGAAGTGCAAAATAAACTTGTAAACATGAGCAACACTGGAAGACAGCTTAAAACTAAATTCAGTAGTCTTGTATGACCTAGTTATACTTATAATCCAACGGCGTAAGCACTTACAGGAACACTGATTAAAAAATTATCATCCAAATCATAGCAGTAAGAAAATTGGATCCTGAAACCAATAACTGACCTGCTTCAGCGGTACAAAATTGATTTTCGAGGGCTCCAAAGCCTGATGACAAAAAAGTGAGTGTGAGATGGTGATGCAAAAGATGTTTTGATTTATGAATATTAGATGCATGAAAACTTAAGATGGTCACCTACGAAAAATTATGTTTTGTATTTGAAAATATAAATGAATAAACAAATGGTTTGCAAAGTACGTTTACGATGGTAATGTTTCAAAAGAAGCCCACCTCATATGTGAAAGGGCCTTCTAATGTATCCAAGTCATGAGTCCCTATCGCAACCAAAGTTCTTCGCCTGAAATAAGTAAATAAGTACAACTTGAAATATTTGGATAACATTTTACATTTCAAAACGATAACAATAACATCCAACTGAAGTAGCGCAAATGCAAGCAAAGGTTTATAGATTTAGTACCAACAGAAAGATATCCAAAGCAATATCCCTGTTTCAAAATAAGTGTCGATTCTTTGCCAAAATTAAGGATTAGTGGAGTTAGTGCTCCAATTTCCAACTAGGCCCCACATTCCTTTCGTGTGTAATTAATAACTAACTCAAACAAGGACATAGTATGTATGAAGCATGTTTCACTTCTTTTGGAGAATCTATTCTGAGACAAACACTAAAATTTAACACGGTTTGAGCCCCTTTGGCAAGTAAGCCTAATGTGCAAAAGTGAAACATGCTTCATACATACTATGTAGACATACACATAAACCAAATAAATATTAAGATTTGTCTATAGAAACCCTAAAATTTAGGGCATGAAGAATAAATCCTTCACCTCTCTGATTATTTTGAGCCATTCAAAGTAAATATCTTCGAACAACCAAAATACAAAGTCATTAGTAGAGAGCCGGAGAGCTTAAGAGAAGGGGCTACATGACATACCTAGAGAGCGAGAGAGAAATAAAAAGAGAAGAAAAAGTATAAAAATAAACAAATCAAAGGCTTCAAGTCAAGAGTTGTGCAGGCATAGTACTAATTCAAGAGCTTCTAGAAGAAAGAGATTAGAGCTTTTGACACCATATGAAATACCACACTTGTTAAAGAAACCTAAATTAAAAGATTGACCTAGAAATATGGAATTTTAATCCAATCAATCTAGTCCAATACCACAATTTTTCTAAAAACAAAAACTATAGTCAAACTATTGAACCATTTATACAAACTATTGAAGAATACTATGTTCTTGAATGTTTAGAAATCCATAGTCAACATAACATGTATATGCCTTCAGGTGGACCAAATGACAAGCGATACCAAGTCTTCTCTAATACAAAAAAGATTGAGATAAAAGATCCTTCAACTTGGTGATACATTTTTTCTACTCACAATATGAAAGTTATAGTTTGAGAAAGAAAATGACTGAATGAAAACACTGAAACAAGATATCTTACCGGCAAATATTTTGATGAAGCTTGTCTTGAAGGTCAATAAAGCTATTATAGCTCGCTTCATCGAAAGTTACATCTCGTAACACAGCACAAACAACAAAGGGACGGATGGACGCTGTCTGCAGGGATGGAGGAGACATGAGTAATTGAATTTTTTTATTTATTCAGTTGATTAAAAAACTTAGACATGGATATGAGTACCTCTGGTTTTACATGCATTTTAAGCATGGACTCCTTTTTAATGTCAGCTACTGTGTAGCTAGGCAACTCCTTCGGATTATTGAAAACACGGAGGGATAGAGCAAGACCTTCAAGGCAAAGCAAATCATACCTGCACATGCATTGTAGGACAAGGTCATTTCCACTGCTGGCTTCATACCCAAAATTTGACGATAAAACTTCAAACATGTAGCAGATTAAATATGTTAAACTAAAATTCTGATCCATAGAAATAGATGAACCTATTTGCAGCCACTTCGATCTTATAGATTACTTCCTCATCTCTGTCGGCACCTTCTTCTTCATCCAAGTGCTTCTCTTTCCTGATTATTGCTTTCTCTGTAGTCTGATATGCATACATTCTCAATATACGAATCACAATATGTACCAATCTAAATCATAAGTAGGTAAAGAGGGTGAAAATACATACAACATCGTCCAATTCAATCCCAAATCTGAAGCAGAGCACCTCAAACTCTTCTTGACCTAAGATTTTAAAAGAATTCAAATGTGAACAAAATTTGCAGAGTGTGTGTGCATTTGAAGGATATTGGTTATGAACTCACTGTAAGTTCTGCCTACGGCCGCGAACAGGCGATCCCTCCCGACGCTGATAGTAGGCATGGTGCTAAGCACAGCTCATACAAAATGAAAATGGAGAACAATTAGGTCTCGGCACAATTCAGTAGCACAGAACATTACGAAACTCATGAATTCAAATGCCGAACTACAATTTCAAATTCAATATAAAAAATTCAGATTATGCCTAAATTAGGTTCAAACTCTAAATCAAATTGTTCCTTTTTTAGATCAATCCCTAAATCAAATTATTCCTTTTTAAGATTATTCTTAAATCAGATTCAATCCTCTTGTTGCATCCCCTTCTTGTATTAAAAAAAAAAAAAAAAATCAATTCCGACCTTAAATCGAATTTTT
>JAYMSU010001140.1:0-11164 GCA_036897765.1 Erodium chrysanthum | reverse complement strand
TTTGTTGTCTTTGCATCTCATGCATTACTCATGGGGTTTAGTTTTGATTTTGATGATTTGTATGTTATCAGATGCAAGCTTCAAGGATGGATTGCCAGGGCAAGTACGTGCCCCGGCGGTGTTCAAGTGTGTCCGAGTGACCGCGATGGACGACGGGGAAGACCAATTTGCCTACCAGGCAGTTGTAAAGATCCAAGGCCGTGTCTTCAAGGGCTTCTTGTACGATCAAGGGGCCGAGACCAGAGATGTTTATCCCAACATCTCTGAGTTGCATTTAGGTGGTGGTGGTGGTGGTGGCAGCAGTGGAGGGGGTAGAAATGGAGCCTCCTCGCCAATTCTAGACCCATCCGATGTGTACGCCTCCTCCGGTGGAGGGTTTCTCGGAGGCTCCGGTTATGGTAATCCAATAAACTGATACTTTGGAGGGTCACATGTAGAATGGGCATTGTAGCCTGAACTGATCACTCCTGCAATGTGATCCACTGATTATCAGCATATAGGGTTCTGGGTAAATTATTTGTTCTTGTAGACTTTATATCTTATCAACATGTCTCTCTCTTCTGTGTTCTTTATATTGCTGCTTTGTCTTTACAGATCTTGATTGCAGTACTGTCTTCCATGTCTGTTTGTGTTGTCACTGCACTTGCGGAGAGTTTCTTTATTTTTGGAGAAGCTACATCAATGTAGAAACTTAGAATAAAACAAAGTCTGTACCGAACCAGAGATAACATAGGAAATGAAAGGGATAACAGGTGCCTGTCCGAGCTAGATGTTACAACTTTGTAGATTGCTACAATGTTTTGTTAGTGAAAATGAGTCTGCTTGCTTTCCTGTATTGTTTTGTTCTCTTTTATCCATGTTCATTGTCCGTTCTTCATTTTTTTTTTGCTGTCACGGGTCAGATCAGCAGTATGTACATATGGTTTCAGTGTTGTCCCTGTTAGTGTGCCCAGTACTTGGTTGATTTGCTTACTAATGTTGTGAAATTTGGGCATATAGGAGTATCTATGTTTCCAGTTCTCCATCCATGGGATCACAAGTATGTTTTGGTGTTTGGTTCATGATGGTTGGTGTGTTTTAGAAGTAAATGGTTTTGATATCCTTGTTGAGCTTTCTGCTGGCTGGATTTACTGTTGAGCTCAAGAAGTGGTTGTGATGTCACCATCATCTGTTCTGAAGAAGAAAACGAGTTATATGGATGTCCCTTTCAGACCCACTTTGCACCTTCCTACATTTCTGCTGTATGTGGACAATCTTGCTATTGCATGCATTCATGAATATTTTGATACCCTTTAATATTTTTCATGTGCATATTTATATATATTATCTCTTAACATTGATGTATAGATTCTTTTTTGCATACCCAGTGAGTGTGTGTAATACTTTTGTTTTCATTTCTTAATTGTGTATATAACATGTGAAGATCAAGGATCTATATACTATGTACTGAATTGTTTTGCTGTTTCTTTATTTTGGATTTCTGTCATGGTTCTTTCTTGCCTCCATTGATGTCTGTTCCCATCTTGCCAAACATTGTCAAGTTCTGTCAGTTTCTAACATGGTTTCTTGTTATGTGTTGCTATCTTTAATGGTGCAGTTGTTCTTTTGGGCATGAATTTGTGTACAGTTGTTGACTATTGTGGATACACATTGGGCGCTGCCCCCTTTGGATATCTATATTTTATGAACGGCAATAGTATTTGATCTTGTATGTGTTGGCTACTGATTGACCGGTTTCCGTGTTTTCTGCCTTTATTTGGGAGGGTTGTCCTTTTGGTTTTTGAGATTACTTTGTTTAATGTTCTTTCTGCTTCAAAACTTGCATAGAAAGTGGATATATGCCTCTTGCATTTCATGAATTCTTAGGTTTTGTATGTGAAGAAGGTTGTTTTCGTTAACATAGTTGCTTATCAGTTAATTGACGTGTAAGCAGGTTATGGTATCTTGTGCTGAGCATAACTGAACCATCAAGGTCAAGGCACAGATTTGTTGTCTCTCTGTTGTATAATATTTTGCCCTTTTGCTTTTGTATATATCAATAATTTATGGTAGAGGTGCTTAGGTCAACGTGAGAAATGGGTTTAGTGGGATAGTTATGAGCTTGATTATCATTTTTATTTTCAGGATAACTCTCCTGGCTTCTTGATTAGGGTTTTTATGCTATGAACCATTATGGTATATGGATATGCATGTCATGCGGTACTTGTTTGATAGGGCATGCATGTGCGTAGTGTGTACAAGATGACAAGTGGCTGGTAAGGGCACTTTGGTCTGTATTACAACCATTCACGTCCTGCTTTACCTTTCATATCTTCCGAGGAAAATACCAATCTAGGTAAATCCATTTATTACTAGGACACCATAAAAAAGACAAACACAGAACCACTTTATATCAGGTCGAACTTCCACGATTGAAATATTAAATTTGTTAATTGAGTTTGACTTTAGTTGTTATAAGTGGGTTTTTTCTCTTATTTTTTATTTGACATGATATTAATAATTTCAATACTCATTCTCATATGGCGTTTACACATGGAGTCAACTTGACTTTTGCATGTGTAGAAGCTCACTGAGGGCTCGCAAGCACGTACTCAAAATAGAAGTGCTAAATCCCTGTTCGTTCAATCTCTATCGGATCTAGAGTGTCGGGTTCTTATCGAGTTATAATGTTTTGTCATCTCTATTCGATAATAACCGGCAAAGAAAACTAGAAGCAAAAGATGTTGAGACATGGTGGCATCTGCAAAGTTGAAAGAGAAATTAAGTATTATAGTTTTGATACCATGAAAGTGTCTAATTTTCTTCTAAGGGTTTCATATATCATTGAATGTGTGTGTAGAATAAAATCGGTGAAGCAACATGTACAACACTTAACTACAATACAGATAATGAATGTTTATATTAATTCGTCTATTAAATAATCCGTGCTTGAAATTTTTCATACAAAAATTAGCTATTTCCCCTATATCATTTCAATGGTCGTGCCAGCAAAAAGTTACCTAATTAGACTAAAAACTTCGATTTTGACGTAAAATCTCCATAATAATATATAATGTACTTGTAAAAATACTTATGTACAAGATTTTTGATCTGAAAAAAGTATTTAGTTTTTTCTTCGGTAAATGTAATAAGTGTAAGTTATGTTCATTTTTTGTGTGAATATCATTGAAATTCAAACCTTTATTAACGTACTAATTAGGGTTCCAACTTCAACGTCAAAATCTTAATTCTGTTCCCGTCCTTGCTATACATGATCACTCGACCGCTATAACCTGTGTCCCATTCGGGAATGTTAGCCGTGGCCTCATTTACCGTCTTCACCAGCGTCACCTGAACGAAAGAGATCATATAATACAATATTTTGCAAGAGAATGTAAAATGTAGAAATACACAACAACAAAAATATAGTTTTTCAATGGACCTACCACACTTTCGGGTACTCCTGGAGGAGGTAAGGGAAAGTTTCTCGGTAGAGGACCTAATTCATACAGTCTCTTATTAAAACTCCACTCTCCTTCCCGTTCTCCGGTGAATTTTCCCTGGAATCGGACGATCACAAACTCGATATATGTAATTTCAAAAGCAAACACAAATTCTTAGAGCGGGATTCGTACCGTCAAGTTAAAGTTACATGGGTAAGTATAATGAATAATGAACTGCTTTCCAACGTGTAAATCTCGAGGTGGCTGAGTAATCGTTGATATGTTAATGATATACACTTACGGAAACAATACAACATGGAAGAATACAATAGGTTACAACCAAACCTGTAGCATGAAATCTTTGTGCAGATTATGCCGCACGTCATGCAATGCAGATGCAACAGCGTATGCATACCTGAGTTCAGACCAGAAATGAGATCCATCTTAATACTATATAAGACGTTGCAGTCAGATTACGTTTAACTGCACAAACGTGTTCACATAGCCTACTAACTTACACTAAGGTCCACCATATTTTCCAAAAATTAACACCGTTAAGTTAGTAAAAATCGATAATAAGTTTTAGTAGTTAACCCTACCTCTAACATACATATTACTACGTACTCACATTTCTAGAACCCAATCAAAAGCTTTGTCGGTCTTCGGGTCATACTTCATTCTCAAAGAAAGATTCATCCATGTTGGAGCAATTTTCTTCAACAGGGTCTGAAAACATAATTGAGCGGATTCACATTAACACGGCATAATCAATCATAATAAAAGTAGACAAGTGAAACTAGCACAGTAATGCTGGAAACTATGACCACACACTCATTGTCCCAAATCTCCTCTCTGTTGCTGGAAGTTGGTTGAAATAAGAAGTACAACTGTTATATTCAATTGTCCTAAATTTATACTTAAATCGATTATTAACATGATATCAGAATCTAGTGGTCGAGTCCTGGTCTTAAGGATAAGAATCATAAATTCTACCTTGGTGATAATGACAGGGGAATTGCCAATTGGATCGATGTTGGTTATAGGACCCTTCTCCTCCGGATAGTACTTCCTTATAAGCTTCTCGTGTAAATCTGGATTAATGTAGTGAAATGGGTAGGCTGCTGGACGGCTTCCATATGCCAAGTTAGGCAAAGGATTTATAAATATATGATCGGGTTCTGCCATCAAAATGTACCTACAAAATGCAACAAGTTTCAGATTCTAGGCAGACAAAGAAGCTCATTTAGGAAACTCACTCTTCTTCAATTGTTGCCTTGTCTAACCATTGGATTAAAGCCCATGGTCTATGTAGGACAATGTAACCCTACAAAACATAATGAAACATGATATAGAAACTTGATGAAAGAAAGAGCAATGTGGAGTGGTAGTAGAAAATATTCTCACTCACTCGATCCAATCTCGATGGAAGGGGATCAACCACAAAGGTTGGAATCTCGTTCATCAAACTGTCGGGCCTTCCCGAATGCAAAATACGAGTGAAGTTTCCCATGTCAGAACCAGGCAAGTCTCTTACTTTTTTGTACCAGTAATACATGATGCGGCATTGCCATTGGATATAAGTCGTATCAGTTGCAGTAACGACGACATGGAATCGAGAGGTTTTATCATCTACAAATCCATCCTTCTCTGAGTCTGCATCTTTTATAAAATTATAGGTGGTAAAGCAAAGCCCAAGTGCCACTACAAGCAGCAAAAGCAGGGGCCATGCATGATCCATGTTTTTCCTCCTAATCATCTCTATCAAACTTTACCGTTTAAAATGGTTTTCAAGCACAATCACATGAGCCCCTCAAATTAAAAGCTCCAAAGCACAATTTTTTCAGCACAAACCCATGCAACAACTGTCCTGCATTGGTCATATTACAGTACAAATCAGTCAAAGTACCTAAATTTTCATCAACGGGAAAAAGACAGAAATTCTAAGGACAAACATCCTAATATCATATTAGATTACCAATTATAATTGCATGCTCTTAACAACTTGAAAAGAACAACTCCCAAAAACTAACATCAACCCAACAAGCTCAAATACACATATCTAGAGCTTTTTAGAGGAACAGATCAAATGGGCAATCTCAAAAGTCATCAAAATAGCAAAAACAAACATTGGGTAACTAAACCCAAACAAAAAATAAAAGAAAATAGGTCACCTATGAGAAGCTTATTTGTTAGAGGGAGAATGGAAATTTTGAATTATTTCATCGCATTGCAAGAAAAAGCAAGTTGCAAAGAAACAAGACTCTACTTATGGTGATTGACTATGGAACGTATGAAAACGTTTCAGTTCCTCCGTTTGATCTGAACAAGTTTTTGATACTAACTGTAAATGATAAAAATAAAAACACTTTTGTATTTAATTTAAATTAATGTGTTAATTAAGAATGGGGCTTTACTAATTTATCGGTTTCCATAATAACAAAAACATCCTAGTCATAAGTTGAGGTTTAAATTCATACCTTTTCACGTTTGTTAAAATATTATGTATGAGGAATCTCAATGTACTTGCTAAATCATCTATCTACTGATGTGATATTAACAAATGGAAGGTCTTCTTCCTAATGAAACAGTATTAGTGCAAACGAAACAAACTTCAAATTGATACATTAACAGATGTTTCTCACCAACCACACAGAAAACCTCTCAACATAGAGTATTCATTCCAGCCAAATTTATTAGCACACAAGGACTGAAACATAACAGCAGAGTATAAAACAACCCGAAACCTAAACCTTGAATCCGTAGTTTCTCATTCAACTTCAACTCACACTTGAAGCTAAGACGGTCGGTCCTGAACAAGGCCATGGATTATTTATTATCACATTAGAGTTTAACTACTGGAAACTCATGGAGAGCTCTCCAGACCATATAATACTCCCACCAGCAACATCTTGACACCAAAACGAACCACACCATCCTCTTAACAGACAACTGTTACATCAGCGCACAAAGTAAGCAGACTCGCTTTACTCCTCACAAGCGTTACCACAAAGATGTCTTCACCTTCAACTTCCACCCGGGCTGGAAGCTTGGCAAAATCTGTAATCATTAACAAAGCGCATTATGAGAGCAATTGACGTTCATGTGTGCATACTCATGTGATGAAGATTGTGTATCCATTCACTGATACAGTTGGACCCAAAGTACATACAATGCTTCAATTACCAGGGTTAATACAGGATTTCTCTACCATAAGCTTAACCTACTAAAAATCCTGAAGGGAATAAGAGACATGCTATTCTAAATTAACATTCTAGAGATCCGCATCTTCAAAACAAAATATGTCATGATTTAGATAGATTGTGAATCATATTTACTCCATAAAATACTAGGCATAATAAAAAAAAGTTTAAAAAAGAAAAGACATTGTTTGACTGTGCCCAGATGAAAAATCATCACCTGCTTTATCCTAGTGAATACCTATGATGTACTGATATGGGTAGGTTAGCCTTCATGAAGAACCTGTGCTTCATAATAAATTAAGTAGATACTCACTTGTTTAAAGGCAAGTGCCAGCCAGAAGCCTAGGCCACCAATGCTCCAACAAAATCCTCAACATGGACAAGGCCTAATAGTTGGAGACTAATTAACTTCCATAGCAAGAAACGCAGTACATTCACCAGAACCATTCTCCAGGACCTAGAGTTGGCACTTCATCTTATCAGAAAAACACGAAAAGATAAATTTTGTGATGTGTCAAGCACAGATGAAAAAACACTTACATGTGTGCTCAGAGAATGACATCACACAATATACCGTCCTGTCCACACCGACTGTCCTTGGTATTGCTCCGGATGTTGGGCAAACTGATTCCCATTCATCAGTTGTTGACTCCCATTCACAAGCTGTTGGTTCCCATTCATGAGTTGTTGATGTTGCTGCAGCATCTGTTCGTGATGTGCTTTGAAGTTATCAAAAGACTGATGGTCTTGCCAAACTTTCTGTTTTTCTACTTGGAACGGCACTGGTGGAACTTGTTTACCAGGGAAAGGAAAGCTGCCTTTTGGAATTACACCGCCACTGCTATTGCTACCATACTGGAGGTTTCCTTGAGACGAGTGATTGATGGAACTGTTGATCCCCTGGCCTTTTCCTGATGGTGGCAATTGATAACCATCCAACCAGCTATAATCATCTGCTGTCAACTCTGAACCATTCACAGGTTCATTAAGTTGTCTAGGAGGAACGTGGCTGAAACCAGGGGGAGGTCCAAGGTGCCTAATAGGTCGACTGACCGGATTTTTTCTTAAACCTCCTTGAAAAGCAGATGATGAGGTGAGACCCAGACTTCCATTATTTACTGCAAAAGATGCACTACTCTCGACCTTGGATGGAATTAAAGATTCCATAGCCTTCGTCTGACTGTAAAATGCACCGTTAGCAGAAACATTGACAGATTGTTGTACAGGAGCTGCAATAACTGATTGATGGGAAATGCCAATATTTTCCTGCATTCCATGTTTCATGACATTCCCATTCTCCACAAACCTCAACCCTCTCAAACTGTTAGCAAGAGAAATTTCTTCCACCACTGACCATTGTGAGCCTTGTGGTTGAATGGGTTGAATATGTTGATGGGGAACAACATTACCACCAGAGACAACTGCTTGTTGACTTCCATCAAAAGCACTCCATTGGCGAAGATTTTCAAGAGGGGTAGAACTAGAAGCAGTGTGAGAAGGAAGGTTACCAGCTGGTATACTTTGGCCATGACCCAAACCCTCATTGTGGGGCAGCTTTGGACCAGGCACATCAGTCCGCTTTTCAGTAGCTACCGGCTTAAAAACAATCACTTCATCATCATCATCCCCTTCTGTATGTAGGGATGTAAGTGGCTGCACAATTCCCATGTTCAAGGTTATCTCGGCTTGACTTTCTTGCATCACACCTTGTGCATTGAGTTGGCCTGAATAAGGGCCGACCACAAAATCATCTGACATTTGAGTCTCAACACCAATAACAAATTTCTTCAACTTTGAGTCAAAGTGAACAGTTTCTTTATCAACCCTAGCCATATTTGCTAGAGCTTTTCCCGCCGCCAGAATCCTTTTGATACGCGCCCTTCGTTCTTTACTGCCATCACTTCCAAAGGAATGCTTCCTTGAAAAATCCAAAATGGTCTGGGCAGGAATAAGAGGCAAGAAGCCCCTCAACTCAAAATCCTCCCGCAAAGCAAGGCGGTTTTCAGTTTCCCCTTCCTCATACCTGCTCATGTTGTAAAAGCAGGTCTCGTCTCCATCACCATCAAAGGACATTGGCCGATCTGACAAGAGCTTATTCCAGAGGGATATGCAATGGTGCCAGAACTTTGATCTTACAGCAGCTTGTTTCTCCTCCATGTCCTTACCAGCTGCAATATCAGGACAACAAGCCAGCCATTCCACAAAAACGAGGATTCCAGGTAAGAGATAGCTTGAAGATGGATCATGTAGCTGTACACATCTCTCTATTATGTGTCCCAGAACCTCAAACACTGCACCGTAAGCATTCTGCAGCAGGACAGCACGCTGTACAAATTCTGTATATGTCTGTCCTTCAGACTCCTTATGAACATTCTGAACTGTAAAGATAAGAACTGCTATAAGTCTAACAATGACAAGCCCATTCTCAACGGTATCTGTTCCAAAATTCAACTCCTCCTCTGGCCCCGAGGAAAGAAGTTCACAGAAAGCACCGTTGACTGAAGTAGAAACTTCTGCAAATGTCTCCAAGCTAGGCAAGGAAGCTCATTATTAGGACAAAACCCACACAATGCAATCAACATGTACTATATAAAACACGAAAAAATCCATATACACGCACTGAACTATGACCTGTTCCCCCTACACTTGGGACCAATTCATGTGTGACGGGACTACATATAACTATTTTTAAGTTTCATAAAACCCAAACAGTATTGTATTTAACAGATTTATTTTTTATTTTTTGTCACATACAAGACATGTGACCACCATTACTTTTAAAATGACAGGATGCCCTTGGGAATAAAAATGAGAAAATGGAATAATTAAAAAAAGGGAAACGAAGTCCCTTCTTCAGCGATCTGCCGAGGGTGCAACTATGTTTCCAGCGTCGGAGTTTAGGTCCAGAGTAGATCTCGTTTTCGTGTCTGGTCGTTCGTCTTCACCAATTCAGCTTGATGCTGCTGGCGAGGGAGTGGACTTGGACGTCCGTGACGGCAACAGCGAGGGGAGGAGAGCAGTAGAGGCAGACTCGATCAGGTCTCCACCGGAGCTCGCGTCCCGTACAGAATCCCAAATCACCACGGCGAAAAGCTCGACATCTGATGGATCTAGAGAGGCTCGACAGCCTGATTTTTCTAAATTTCTTTTACATACTTAATCATTTTAATTTTAGAATATCTGAAAAAATATCTAAAAATAAGATATTGTTTATAAAAAAAAATACATTTCAACTTTTATATTTTATAACTAATTTGTTTTTACAAAATAAATTTTATCTTCATGATTTTCGATTTTTCAATTGTATTTTATTTTCTAACAATCAATTTTTACTGTGCAATAGTAATTTCAACATTTCACAACAAAGGTAAGAAACGATACAGCTTAAAGTAAGTTAATTATAGTCACAAACGAGTCATAAATGTAGGGGGTTTCGAGAAAATGGCCATATTTCAGCACATGTATATGCAATTTTCCTTCAACACAATACCAGAATTATACCTTGTTCGTGTGAAAAGAATCCCATTTAAGCGGACAAATCGGATGCAAAAAGATTTATATGTATCCGGGATGCTTGGTGCAGTTTCCTTGACCTCCATTTTGGCATTTTTATGTGGAAGCTTTGCTTCTTTTCCCCTCCCTCTTCCACCAAAACGTACAGTAGATTCCTTGACACCATAACCTTTATCTTCCACAGGAAGCTGAGAGTAAATTTGACGGTTCTGCAAAAAAAAAACGAATAAACTATATGCCTATATGCAGAACACCATTCTTTAAAAAAGTATGCACACAAAAAATACCCAAGAGAAAGTCATAAAGAATTTTTTTAATGTCCATCAAAAACATTATAGCAGAAGCGCATATGACTCCGCCTGCTCGGTCATTCCATAGAGACATGTATCAATGACTTCACATAATTCAAAGGTAATAAGTCAGTAAGCATATGGGCTCAATATATTATTTAATCTGTGGAAATAAATGCAGCTTGAATAAATCTGAACTACAAATGACCCCGCCAATCAAATATTCATACTGAAAACACAGGTACTCATGGTAAACACAAGCAAATAAATAAAACTAATTCATAAAAAGTGTATTGAAAAGATGCACTTCATTTTCTTTCCTCCAAATCTGCATTATGAGTAGTTTGGAGAAACAACCAGCAGATAGTTCATGTTAGCAGTGAGACTTGCCCATTGTAACATTTCAAAATGGTCCAAAGATCAAAAATAGCAGTACCTTTTCAAATGCAACAATTAAGTTATCCCTTGCAGTTGAAAAAGGGCTCTCCACAGCCAAACTCCGGAAGTAACGATAAACAGTCATTAATTCATCACTTGCATAGGAAGACAATATAGCAAGCTGAAATAAGAATTATAAATGTTAAGTGTGAACAGTAGAATTAATTGATGGAACTAACAGAAAGCACCTGAGGGAGAAACAGAGAGAGGAATAACCTGATGATGGGGATTCCCACTTGACGGCCATAGAGATGCAGCCTGTAAATCGTAACTTGATGGCGCAGGATACTTACGCGTTTTT
>JAYMSU010001139.1:0-11168 GCA_036897765.1 Erodium chrysanthum | reverse complement strand
CTCCCCCAGCTCCAGCCCTCCTTCACCGTGTTCTTGTATCGCAGAAAGTCCGGCAAGCTTCTGGCACGACAAGTCCGATCAAGCCGCAGCACACGTCCGGCGAACTTCAGGCGAGAGAGCTCCGATTCCAACGAGAAGGCATGGAGACGCGCAGGCCGGAAAGCCAGACCTCCCCAGCTCCGACCCTCCTTCACCGTGTTCTTGTCCCGCGGCAAGTCCAGCGAGCTTCTGGTGCGAGAGCTCCGATTCTGGCAAGAAGACATGGAGACCATGATGCCGTGTTCTCATCCCGCTGCAACTCCGCTCCGGCAACGACGTCTCTGCATCTCCGGCCCGACATGAGCGCCGCTGAGCATGGGATCTGTTTGGTTTTCGTGTGATGATGGGAAGATTAGGATTAGTTGGTTTAATTAATCAAATTTTATTAGGATTAATAGGTTTAATTAAGATTTAATTATGATTATATTAAGGTTTATTTATTTTATTATATTTTGATTAATCTAATTATGTTAACTACGATAATTAAGGTTAGTTAAACTCAAAATTAGAAATGTTAATTAGTTATTTAAAATCAATTATGGGTTAAAGGATAATCAAGAGTTAATTAAAGCTAAGTATCGGGGTGAATTTAATTAATTATGATCATTAAGGTTAACATAATTAATTAGCTTTATTAAAAGATAATTAAGATATTTAATTAAGACTTAATTAAATAGGAAATCAAATGGATAGAATGGCATATTCTTGAAAATTTAATAAATAGTTGAGGGCATTTTGGTCATTTTATGTTAAAACTAACAGAAAAACTAACCAAAACGTAACAGAGATAAAGTCGAAAACTTAGGGGAGCTGTGGTGCTAAAAAAAATCTTAGGTGTATCGGGGTGAAAAATGCGATATGGTAGGTGTAACTTTATGATATTAACCCTATAAACAAATATATAAAAGGATCGGTTTTTCTGGATGATGTAATCTTTATTACGATAAGATATCAAACATCATAATAGCTTGGAGACGAGACTCCTTGCTCGTTCTATATGGATTAGGTTCTCTTGCCAACCAATTCAAGCTACCCTATTCATTGAACGGCGTACAAAGACTATTTGAACTTGCTGACTATTTGATAGCAAGTGTTTACAACCTGAAATAATAAGGTCTAAAGGAGTCAAAATATCCTCTTTACCATTGACCGCATGGATCATTGCCTGTCAATCTGATTCCACAATTATTAAGCCAAAGTTCTTCCCATGAGTTCGAGTAGCTCTAGGTCAGTTGTATTCGTAACGATCAAACAACGCATCCACCGGTTGTCTCAAAGAATCAATTTAATTTAAAATGACATGTTATATTTTCTTTTATGATAAAAACAAATGCCCATAAATCTAGGGATATTGTTTATCCTTTATTTCAAACACAATCTTTAAACAGATTTTATTGGCTTCAAATATGACAAATTTCTTTATTTTGATATTAGTTCTATATTAGTCATAAAATATTACTATATTTATATTGATTTGGTCACTGTACTTGGAAATCCTATAATTTGAATGATTAAATTGTAATAAATTGACATCCCAAGATTCTATGAATAAATCAAATCAATTTCAATATTACATCAAACAAAATTAAAATCTAGGACTAAATCAAAATTAACATATTTTTCATAACATATAGATTTGGTTTTCCGGGTCGGGTTTTCTAAGGAGGGTGTGGCCAGATCGGGTCAAAGAAGCAAAGATTCTCTGAGTACAGCTCCACACGCACGTTGGGAGTTGCGAAATGCATCCCTGTCAGTGGAATTACTTTTGACTTCACCTCTTGGCCCCACCTTCCTTTCTCTTTTCCTTTTGACCCTTTACTAAACTTAGCTTCACATTTTTCTTAATTTTTCCTAAACATCGTGGAAATTGAGGTTCAGATCGAAATTAATTGATAATATTATCAAATATAGTATGACCATTACTTTTCTCTAAAATAAATTATCTGTTAGTATTGGTTTGATGGATTAAGTCAGTTTTAATAAATAACGTTCCTTAAATTCGATCAACTGAACAGATAAAAATAACTTCATGTTCTTGACTTTGTTTCCACATTTGTTCCGGGTCAATCTCGTGTGGGAACAAGCTTCCAATTAGGGAACCAGCGTGCTTCTCACAATGGTAAGCTTGTTCCCACAATAGCATTCAAGAGATAGGCAAGATTCACAAGGGAACTAGTGTTGCTTCCTCTTCGAGCGACCTGAAGGCTGGTTTCGACCCGCTCCGTTTCGAGCTCAAGCATCCTTCCCACATTGCGCCTGCTCTGCCTTTAAAACTGGTTCCTCATTGGAACTAGCACTAATACCCACACCGCTACGGATACTCTAACCATACCGGTTCCGTTGTCATCGGTACAGAAACCTTTAAAAAAAGAAATAATTTAAAGGGTTTTTAATTATGGCCGGAAAATATAAAAAGATTTAGTTTAATAAAATAAAGAAAGGAAAGGAAAGTAGTGTTTGTATGTTGTCGTTGACTGTAGAGAGAGTGAGCAGAGCAAAAGAAAAAATCGGCGATCCGACTCGGCTATACAGAGCTTTGCAGTGAGCGTTTTCTCCGTAAAACTCGGCGATCCAACTTGTCACCTCTCTCTCTCTCTCCTCTCGCTTCCTCTTTCTCGTCTCTCGCCTCCATTTGTCTCCAGCTGGGCCTTCGTTCCACGCTCCTCGTCCCCGCCGCCGTCACCCTCCGCCGGAGCTTCACCGGCCCCGGCTCCAATCCCGCCAGATCTCCGGCGTCTTCTCTCTTCCTCCAGGTGATTCTCTTTTGCTCTCTTCCTCTGCTACTACATTGTTCTGTTTCGATCGATTGAGGTGTAGAATTGATGGAATGTTATTGATTTAGGTGAGGGGGGCATTTGATTTTGATTTGGGGGGTTAGAGAAGAGAGGGGATTGTGTCGGGAAATTGATTTCCGGCGGAGGTAGATCGCGGTGGGGTACGGCGGGGCTCGGTGGTGCTGTGAGTTAGGATGCAGGGAATGTATAAAGCTCCTCCGTCGTCTCAGCTCTCCGATTCCAACCGCCGCCCTGATCTCCGGGTTTATCCAGTTTGGAAAGGAAACAATGTATGATGCTGTCTCTCTCTTTCTGTTGCTTTATTTCTTCATGATTTTGTTTGTGTTTGGAGATGTTTAGGCTCATTATTGAACTTGATTGCAGATCAGGATCATCAATCAATTTGGTTTGTTTCGTTAGAATCTACTCTTAACTATCCAATTTAACATGCTTTTAATTTGAGCTAGTTCTAATCCCAAGATGTTGCTGGCTAGTCATTGATTGTTTCCTTGGAGTTTTATAAATGCCTGATTTGAAATTTATTCCATGGAGTGTTTAGTGTCAGCTTGTGAAATCCCAGTTTATGCTGCTCAATGTTTTGATTGACTATGTATAAATGGCACTTAAATAATTCATAGTTGAGTGTGTTGTTCTTGGTAAGTGAAGGATCTTCATGGGTTGGAAACTACAATGAATTATCTTGTTCTAATTACTGTATCTATTGTCTGATCATTTCATTAACTGCATAGAAAAAATCCTAGGTTTAAATGATCGACTATGTAGAAATGGGATTTAAATCATTCATAGGTTTTTAATTGAGTGTGTTGTTCTTGGTGAGTGAAGGATCTTCATGGATTGGAAACTATAATGGATTGTCTTGTTCTGATTTCACATTTTTTTGGGTCAAGAAATGAAATGATTGTGATTAAATTACTGTATCTATTGTTTGAATAGTTCATTAACTGCATAGAAGAAATCTTCAGTCTTATGTCTGTTTCTAGATCCAAGCAACACAACTAACTTTCTTCTGAATCGAATGCAGAGATTTTTTTTGGGAGGAAGACTTATATTTGGACCGGACGCGAGGTCAATATTTCTGACGGTGTCTCTGATTGTGATTCCAGTAATTCTGTTCTGTGCTTTTGACTCTCAAAGCCTCATCCTTGAATTCCAACAGCTGGGCCATCTTATCTTACTCATATGCATTGCCTTCACAATATATGTGAGTTCCTCTTAATTTTAGTGCTTTGTTTGTCTTTGCTATTAGAAATTCAGCTTATTCCAAAAAGATCTATTGCTTTGTCTTAAGAGGAAAAAAAAGGTAACCACCGAGGTCGATAACTGAAACTCGGTCAACTATTTTTCATATTCGATTCCAAAGTGTGTATTAAAAACTGTACTTGAAGATATGTGCATAGCACGAACACGAAAAGAGATTATCAATAGCAAGTCCGATTCACTTTTCAAAAATTTCAAAAAATGTGTTTGGAGTTATCATGTGTAAGTTCAGGAGTTCAAACAAAGCAACAGTATACATGGCTGGGGAAAATTTGACATTGAGGGTTTCTGCACATTCTCACATAAATTGAGTAAAAATGTGAAAACTACTCCGATTGTGATTTTCATGAACAACTTGATAATCAGTACTATTTGGTTGCCTCTATTCCAGGTTATTGTTCTTCTCTTGCTCACATCTGCAAGGGATCCGGGGATTATTCCTCGCCGTTCACATCCTCCTGAAATAGATGGTGATTGTGTTGAATCTACAGTCTCTTCAGAATGGCCAGGAAGCCATAGTGGCATCCAAAATGTACCACCCACAAAAGATGTTCTTGTCAATGGCATTATGGTCAGAGTCAAGTACTGCCAAACATGCATGTTATATCGCCCACCACGGTGTTCACATTGCTCTATTTGCAATAACTGTGTAGAGCGTTTTGATCACCATTGTCCTTGGGTCGGCCAGTGCATTGGAAAGGTACGGTCAATGACTTCAACTGTGCTTTGTTTCATGTGTGATATTAAAATTTTGATTTGGAATTTAATTTTCTTGAGGTGTGAATGCAATGAACTTAGCATACTTCTTGTGATGAAAAGGGGTAAATTACACTTAGCCGCACATAAGTTTTTCACCTAGCTACACTTAAAATCTAAATTATTTTTGCAGCCACCCTAGGTTCCAAAAAAATGCAGAGCTCTTTTTTCTACAAAATTACGAAAATGCCTTGATCTTAATATAAAAAATGAATTTTTCGTCTATTAAATAGTTTTATATTTTAAGGAATCTTTTTACATCTACTCGACTGTTTCTTACAACTACTCAAAATGTCTTGGGTAGTTATGGAGATATTTTTTTAGATTATGATGATCGTCATTTCCTGACAAAAAGAGTTTTGTGAAACTTTTTGAAACCTCTAAGGTAGCTGCAAAGCGAATTTAGAACTTAGGTGTAACCAGGTGAAAACGTGTAAACTTAGGTGTAGCTAAGTGTAAGTGTAAGTGTAAGTGTAATTTACCCATGAAAAAGGCTCTTTATTTCTTGTGGCCAATTACCAATTTATCAGCTCTTACTGTCCAAATTTAATTTACATATAATTTTAACTCTCAAAATCAAATTGAAACAGCTAGCTTTTGCTTGTTGTTAGAGGATGTCTTTTATCTTTCTTATACCTAACATGGTAAAAATGCTTCATCTGCAGAGAAATTACAGGTTCTTTTTCATGTTTGTTTCCTCGTTGACGATGCTATGCCTATATGTCTTTGCTTTCTGCTGGGTGAACATAAAGAATGTAGCAAATGTGAACAACTGTAGTCTCTGGAGAGCCTTTATAAAGTCTCCAGTTTCGGGAATTCTAATAGTCTACACATTTGTTGCTTCTTGGTTTGTCGGAGGTCTCACAGCCTTTCATCTCTATTTAATCATCACCAACCAGGTCCGCATTTCATTTCATTATACTTCTCTTTATTGCATTTGTTAAGAATTCTTGTTTGGGATTCAGTTTTGGCAAATTCTAATCCATAAGGCTGCTTACACCAGGGGTTCTCCATTGTGTTAGAACGAGTCCTTAACCAGTAGGCCAACTTGAGTTGATTAGAATTTTCCAAAACTGAATCCTTACTATTTTGCAATCATCCCTACTTGTTTTGTTTTTAAATTCCTTTTCGTTGTTCAGACGACGTATGAGAACTTCCGTTATCGATACGATAGAAGGAGGAACCCTTATAATCGTGGGTGTATCCGCAACGTAGGGGGTGTCTTCTTCTCTAAGATTCCCCGTTCCAAGAACAAGTTAAGAGAAAAGGTCAAGCAAGATTCACCTTCAGTGCACACAACCTCAATGTCACGGGGTCACGCCACGAGCCCGGAGTTGCCAAAGAGGAGCCTTGACCTTGAGATGGGGAAGCGCCAAGCTGTTGCTGCTGAGGATTTTGATGAAATACACAGCCAGATCGATAGTGTTGGTGCGTTGGAGAGATGTGAGACGATGCCAAGACTCTTGAGCTGGGACTCTAAACCCAACTGGGATGGGACACCTGATATCCGTATGCTGGCTGATGAATTTGGCATGGAACATGGGTTACCAGAGAGAGAGAAGATTGAAGGAGGCTTGAGTATTTGAGGTACATGTACATCAACTGGTAGTAGAATTTTCTGCCATTAGAGAGATGCATTTGCTTGCGGTATAAGTTTCTAAAGTGTTAGAGATTGGTCTTGCTTGCTTTTGATTTGATGAGGTACATGTACATCAAACTGCTTCAGTGGATAATTAGAGTGAGTGTTGTGTGCTATAAATACGTTGCTTTCTCTGAAGATCCTCTTGATTTACATAGCTCTGGTTAGATTGTTGATGGTAGTGTATCAGTTTATGTTTGCATTACCCTTGTCTAGAACACCAAATACCTTAGATTTTAAGGACATTAGTCCTCTGAACTGAAACTAATGACCCTTGAAGGAAGATTTGGTTCCTGTTCTTTGCTGATTCATACCTGTTTGGCGTTTGCTAATCTATTTTCTGCAGGATCATGCATGAAAGGTAAGCATAAGAGTTTAAATTTTTATTATCTATCTTAGATCATAACTTTCAGAATGATAAACCAGAAACCGAACTAAGCCATTAAAACTAGGATCAGTCTACCACATGTTGTGAAGGGTCTGGTGCGGATTTGAGTATCCCAACCCTATAATGTTCCCATCGAAACTTCTCTTCTTCCCTATACTTGAATGCTCAGTGGGCTCCACTCCTAAAAAGTCAACTGTCGTCCTCTCTCTTCCTCCTTTTAATAGATTTGTAGTGTCTTCGTTGTAAAACCCGCCTTGACCAGGATTGTTGAAGTTTCTGTGAAATGCTGCAGAAACTGGCTCAACATGACCTGATGTGTTCATGTTGCTGGATGAGTACCCAGTGAACCCTTTTAGCAGTATAGGAGCGATCGAGCTGTCACTCATCTTAGCTCCCATTTCTGCAGCTTTCTGCAGCAAAGCTGTTGCAGAAGTAAAGATCGAGCCTGAAGGATTAAAACTTGTTGGCTGCATTCTTGAATCGAAAATTGGCATCATGGTAGTGTCCATACGTTGTTGTTCGTTAGATATCGATAGATTCATCATCGTGTTCATGTTCGTGCTGAAATCTGAACTTGGCATGGAAGAACTGAACATCCCTTGTGAAAGACTCTGGCTCACCTTGTAGCTTTCCTCCGCCAACGCGTCACAGAACGCCCTATGCGTCACAAAGCTGTCTTTCCTGTAAAATCACACAAAACCAGGATCAGAACCAATGACTTAATACTCCGATCTTCCATTGTGTAGGATGGAGCCCTTAACTGTTAGGTCAATTTAAGTTGGTAGTGACATGATACGTATTGTAATGAACTACAGATTTTATACCTGGAGAAAATCGTGCCACAGTCACAACGATACTCTCTAGTCCCGCAGATCTTCGCGTGCGCCTTCCAGTCAGACTGGACCGCGTAACGTTTCGAGCATTTGTCGCACTTCCATTTCTTCTCTCCATGTTTTCTGCAGAAGTGCTTTTTTATGCCTGTCAAGTCCCCTAGAGCCCGGCTCGGGTCGTGGTGGACACAACTCTGCTCAGGACAAATGAAGACCCTCTTCTTCACCTCAGTGGTGGATCTTTGCTTCAGCTTCCATGGCAAGTTGTGCCCTCTCCTGTGGAGCTGGAGATTTTGGTCTCTCTGAAACCCCTTATGGCACACTTCACATATGTACCTATTCGTCGCCATTAGTGTCCTAGGGGATAGCGCTACAACCTCGGCTTCTGGGTCTGCACGATATAATAAGTATCAGATCACTGGTTCAAAACATTAAGACAAGAAAAATGATCATATTTGCTTACCTGGGTTGCCTGGGAGATTCCTCTTCTTCCTCGAGGTTGTGATGGTTGGAGCAGAGCTGTGATCTCCACCGTTTTCAGCTGGACTCCCATGGGAGGAGAGTGAAACAATGGTGCTTTCAAATTGCTCGTCGTCTTCGAAGTCTTGAACAAAGATTGACATGTTTAACAAGGCTTTGGTTCTGTGTCGTGTTGGGTTGAGACCAACCAAAGGTGAAGCTTAATATATATGGAGATAGAGTGATGGAGATTTGAGGTAGAGGACAAGGAGAAGAAGAGACTTTCATACCAAGGTGGTCATATAATTGGTATTGAATATTGATAATAAGAATTCCATGACAGTAACATAGTTTGAAAAAAGACATCATAGTTGAGTTGTGTCTACTTGTCCTATGTTCTTGGTGAAGTAGCAATCTGAACTACTTACAGCCCCAAATTGCCGAAAAATATCATTAGAATTGTTATAGTTTGACCCGGCCGGATTGATATATGATCCTGCATTTTGAAGGGGCTCTGCACATGAAACAATAGATGAGTCATTGACCCGTTATGATGCAGGTTGAAGACAGATTATCGAGTTAATCTCATACGTCAGTACTCCAAATGTTTATCAAGTGATGAATGAATCCACGTCTGTTTGTTGTGAGACTCGATTAACAAGAATCAAGGACTGCACGGTCTGATTAGTCCTTAATTTAAGGTTTGACAGAAGATAAGAAAGAGATCGTTGGGGTGTTAGTTGACTATGTGAAGGGCAAAGAGACAGATGATAAAGGACAGAGAAGGTGATGACAAGAGGAGAGATCCGTACAAAGAGACAAGTTTAGCCTTCTGATGTCATTGTTTAATCCCTTGATTACCTGCTTCAATGGTGATTAATGTTCATACATAACTAGTGTTTGTCATTTCTATATGTATGTACTTGCTGCTTAGCGTGTTTGATCGGATACTTAATCACGGAAAAAATCTCAATAACACGTAAATTCAATATCAATGTTAAAATTCGATCTAACACAAAACTTAAGTTCGCTCAGAGATTTATATATCAGTAAAGGCTCCCTAACTAAAAGATAAACCCTGTTAGCAAGAATGACTTGCATATAAGCTTTTGAATATGCAATTAAGGAGAATATTTAGATGAAAACTCAAAGATTAAGTTAAATGTGAACACTAAACTAATCATAACCCGTTAGAATGTAATTTTAAGGGCTGAGAAAGATTAAATTTGGACTTGCCTTCTTTCCTAAGTTTATAACTTTTCAACATTTCGAAGTTAAGTTGTGTAAATACATCCAATCTTATGTGTAAATGCATCCTCATCACTAAAAACAAAAATCCAATATGGACATTGATGGTGATCAATTTTCAATTATCATACAACTAAAATAAGAATATGCAGAACATGATACTATTACTGACAACTCATTCAAAACAATGACAATAATCATCACAATTAAAGACTACACACATTCACTTAAAATATTCAAATTAACTGACTATTTCATGTTACTTGAATTTTATATCAAGAACAGAATCACACTGGAGAATATAGCATTGAAACACTTAACATTCATCACAATAGTATTTCAGCTTTATATTCTAAGTTTAAATCAGGCTTAAGATTCAGATAACTGCTATTCTTCAAAAATAGTACCAAATAGAGAGTAGTTTCATTTCATTCAAGCACGGTAAAGTTACGCAAATCTAAGTTATACCAAAATTACATAATTAAAACAAAGACATACTCCATATCCTTTTGAAAACTAAACCCCAACCGACTCTACTAGCATTTACCAACAAAATACATTGTGTATTAGTTTAGTCACCCTTTCGCCTGAAAGAGCATCCCTCGGTGAGCCTGGCACGTCCACCAGTTGGTTGGCACAGGACTGTCTGGCAGTTCCCACACACAACGACGGTTTGAGAGTGACTGAACACCGTGGTTCTGCATTTTCATTACAATTCCAATGAGTTTCAATTCAAAAATATAATAACATATCAACAACCAACAAGAACATAAAATTTGCACATCATCAACACATTATGAATGATATTTTTGAAGTCAACTCCAATTTATCTTTGTTTTGAAGTACAATTATTTAAAAGTGAAAATCATGAATG
Organism: Erodium chrysanthum; assembly: GCA_036897765.1. Taxonomy (NCBI): domain Eukaryota; kingdom Viridiplantae; phylum Streptophyta; class Magnoliopsida; order Geraniales; family Geraniaceae; genus Erodium; species Erodium chrysanthum. The sequence goes on along the minus strand of JAYMSU010001139.1, from coordinate 883 downwards.
CCAAGTAGTAAATAATGTGTGCTTTAAATTAAATATTATTCAAATATATTTCTACAATTATGTTCATTGAGAATGAACTATTGTGCTAGTTTGATTATAAATTGATGCATTTGTAGTTTTAGTGTTGGCATCTCATGGAGCTATACATATAAATAGGTTTCTTAGAACGAATAATGGATGCATACCAATTCAAATGGATGAACTAAAATGAGCTAAATTTTGACATTTAAAAGGTAAATCAAGATATTCATAATAGCTCTAAATGAAGTTGAAGTTTCTAGTAGACTTGTGAGGCTTGTAAAATGGACAATTTCGTGTAATTCATAATTATTTGGTCACCCAAGAACAATTTTTACACTTTTGCTAGACAAAAATCAACTTCCTGTTCCCGGAGTTCAAACACATACTTGGTACAAAAATATAGCCAAAAACATCCATTCATTATTTGTCCCTTTGTACACCCATTTTTTTTGCTTTAATTGTTATCAATTCTGTTCTAGATGGTTTGAGATTCTACTCTCATCACTTGATTATTGATTTTGTTGAGACATGCACTTAAGTGGGATTTTCATTATATATACTTTGGTCCAAACAGCTAGTTCTACAACTATAGTTAGTTCTAAGTGCCAAACTCTGACAAATTCGGAAAACCCTGAGAATCAAATGGCATGCACACCATTGCACATATAGAACCCAATGTTAAACTACAAACCTATAACATATCAACATCTTTAGCTAATCAATAACATTCCAATTAAACTATAAACAAGTTACTTAGAGCAGTTCTAATCAAAATGACTACAAAACAGAAAGTTCAGACACATCCAACCACATTTCCAATTCAGTAACAAACAAATCAAGCAAATAAAACAAGTGATACAGG
>JAYMSU010001138.1:0-11172 GCA_036897765.1 Erodium chrysanthum | reverse complement strand
CCGCTTGGAAGCTGGATTCCTCCGACGTAGAGGTCCAGGACATCCTCAAAAGAATCAAACTCGTTCGGGGTGCTATCGAATATGGATTCAAGCTCGGGCTTGAGGACTTGGACTATGGACTTGAGTATATAAGCAAGAAAATCAGACATCTTTATGTGACCAAATCTTTCATCTCTTGGAACATAGATGTCGAAGCTCGAAAGAGTAGACAACCTGCTCTCAGTCTTGGGATCTGACATAACACAGAAAAAATAGATTTTTTTCAAACAACATTAACTATGATCATGAAGTTACCAAACAAAGATCAAATGTGGAACTAGCTAGCCAGCTAACTAACTGGCTTTGGTTGGTGTTTAATGGGCCACTCTGAAGTTCACGGTAACCCGTTGTTAATGTATTTTTTCACTCTGATAAAAAACTAACTAACTAACCGGATTTAGTAGGTGGACGACCAGTTCTTCCCCGTCGAGGATAAGGGTACTCAGAGGAGCCTCCAAGAACAGGTCTTGCATAGTCTTGACCCTTGTCAGGTTCGCCCAAGTCATTGTAATAAGCGTAGTCATAGACTCTGTCCCATTCTTGAAGCTCCCCGCAACCATCTCCTCTCAAATTCACTAGTTCTTCTTCTCTGTACTTCACCAATGGAGCCGGAGTTTCATTGGGAAGATATGTCTGCACATAACCAGCTTATTGTTAAGAGTATGAAGTGACGATAAACCAACTCAGGTTGGCTTAGTGGTTAAGTTTTCCTTTAATAATGGAGGACTAGAGTCGGATCCGAGTTCGAATTCTGATGTGAATGATTAGTACATGAAGTTAAGGTAACAGGTACCTTGTTGGCGAAGAAAACTCGATCCTTTTTGTAATACTTGGAGGGGTAAACCCAAGAATTGCAGACAAAATGGAGGCGGCCATGGCCCGGGACATGATGGAGAGTTAGAGTTTTAAGGTAGAACTCAGTGTGGTGGTTGTTTTGGATGAGGAAGGCTCCTGGGACCCCAATTTCCTCGTCCCAATCGAATGTTACTTTGAAAGCTGTCTCTCCAGAAATTAAGGGTGTTATTGTCGTGATCCATTCTTCCAGATATGCTGCCTCTCCTATTTTTCCTCCCAATCCATTTGCTGAATATACACCCAAAAAAATTTGTAAGCTCCTGCACTCGACCATGATATATACACCATTTTGTATATAATAAGTCCGTAATATTTGTCAGTCACACATCGTATAATGTTTTTTTGCTGATAAAAAAATAGGGAAATTGAAGAGAACAAATATTTTTCACTTTTTACCATTCCTTGCCTTCTAAACTTTCCTTTTTTTTCATGTTAATTTTTGGTGCATTTTGTATCAATTTGTTTCAAAAAAATGTTTTTGTCATTGAAATAAAAAAAATACACGAGTTGAGTTTTGATTGTTATACTTTACGTGTGTTTACATATATTTGTAGGGTCACTCACATGAAAATTAATTTTGAAACGAAAACTAAAATCTGATTTGGATCATTGAAAATAATTCGTCTAATAAACCATATTTTAAGGAGAAGAGAGTTATATTTCAAAAATATAGCATTAAAGTTTTACTAAATTACAAAATATAGTTATTAGTTATTTAATATCGCAATCATACAAACATGATTATTAATGATTTTTAGTTTTCATTTCAATAAAAAGTTTTTATTGTTAATTTATATTTGTAATACGGACATATTTTTGTTTTCATCAATTAATAATAACCCGTACGTGATACATGAGGCATGTTTAGATTTCAACTCGAATGTTAGATAATTTTTGAAAATTCTCTGAGCTCTCAAACAAAAACAAGTCACAAAAAGAGAAACGAAATGAAATGTAAAAAGTCTAGATTTTGAATTTAAAAAAAATAATCATTTTGAAACAAACACCAAAATACAAATGCATGGTTAGCAATTAACATGAAAAAAGGTCAAGAATAACAAAAACTGCAGAATTTTTTACAATTTTCTCAAAACATAATACTAACCAAATTAGATGATCGGAGGTTTTTCTGTCCTAAAGATTAGGACATGTCATAAATGTTAGGAGATACGTCGACAACAACAATGAGAAAGGAACAAAAAATGGACAACAATTTCCACATGATTAAGATGCATGGTGGCATTCATGTGTATATGACACATATACCCTTCTTGTTTAAACTTATTTACTCTCTATAGAAACTTGGAGCATGCATCGTTATCAACTTTAAAGAAAAAAGACTCACCTGGATCGCCATTAACGGCACTAATGAATTGCAGAGACACTCTCTTCCCTATCAACTCGTCGATGCGATCGATAACAGAAGCAGTCCAGTCGTTGAAGTCGAGCACGTTCTTCTTCATCAACACTACCGTTGCTTTGATCTTCTTCTCGTCCTCGTCCATGTTATGCACACCGCACTTTGGTTGAAAAGGTGATATCAAGTAATGTTTTGAACAACTTGTGTTTTGGAGTTGAGAGTTTTGATAGAGTTGTGTATTTATAGGCATGGAATAGAGAAGAGAGGGAAAATTTAAGTCATTTTTGTTTCATTTTCATGGTGGACGTTAATGTTATGGAATTGGCAAGCTTCAGCACATTTTTGGTAAGTCCTTTGCTTTCATCTAATCATGGTGTGTTTAAGAACATTTGTCTCACAAAACCTACTTTTGACTTTGTTTTTGGATAATCTTTCGACACGTTACGTTAATTTTTGTACGACATATTTTTAAAATTTGAGAATATAACTATTACGATGTCTTACATACGTAAGAGTTGATAAGCTTGTTTGTGATTACTATCAAATATAAAATTGGTTTGCATGTGGTGGCGGAGCTAGCTTTTTGAACGAGGGGGGCTCCAATTTTTTTTATAATAATAAAATAACATAAGAAGTGAAAGTACATGTAATGCAGGGATTGATTTGAGAATATCATAAATGAATCTCGAGATGCTACACTCGTTACATGCCATCATCTGATTCTGATCTGAGGAAGACAGAGACATATCTGACTTCATATTTGGCCACTTTGTGCTTGCAAGGTTTTACCATTACTAGTATTTATTTAATGCCCCCTACAACTGCAAGCCCAAGAAAGAATCAAATTCTGCTTTGCTTATTGCATTGCAGCTCATTATCTACTTGCTATAGTTCTTGGTTTGGCTTCATTTCTTTTCACTGGTTAGATGAGTAATCTAAAGTAATTCTAGAATTCAGCTATTTTGTTCAAACCTAGGTTAACATTGCAAAATCATTTTGTTAAACCTTATCTTCTTGACATGAGTCCAAACTCCAAAGTGAAAGATGGGAGACCAAAGTAATACCAAGGTAGGCCATACCATACCATACCATACCATACCATACCATACCATGAAATCTTCTGTGCAAAAACACTGCCAAGTCAAGTCTGAATCAACCATGTTATGTTTTTTTTTTATTTTTACTCTTCTTCTTGACAAAGACCACCTTCACCTTCACCTCGTGAGTCTTTAGATGCCATTTCTTGAAGAACATCACCTCCACACCTCTAAGAACTAGCCCAGATAAGCAGAGCATGCCTTCCTTCTTCTTCTTCTTGGCCACTCAACTCTAAGCTCCACTCTTTGACTGATTAATCACCAGAGCAGAGCTATGATGGGAAAAGAAAAACCAGTGCATCACTCTCTTCATCTTCTTCTGCTACTGCTACTGCTTTTGCTTTCTTTCCAGCTCTCTCACCAGCTACAGCAATCTCAAACTCAGGCTCTTTCCCCCATTCAGCAGCTTCTCAACTCCCCCCCTGCCATGAACAGCCTGAGCTCCACCCCAGATCCATGCAACACAGAACCATCTCCATCTTTCACTCTTGTGTGCTATCAAGACAACTTAACTCAGCTCCACATTGTTGGCACTGCCAGCAATGCTTCTGCTCCTCCTCCTCCTCCTCTCCCTCCAACCTTTTCCTCCCAGCTTTTGTTTGACACTCTTGGTCTTGGCCTCTCAAACCTTAAAGTCCTCACTCTTGCCTCTCTTGGTCTCTGGGGGCCACTTCCTCCCAGCATTGCCAACTTTTCTTCTCTGGAGATACTCAATGTGAGTTCCAATTACTTCACCGGACCCATTCCAGTCCAGCTTTCTTCTCTTAGCTATCTTCAGACCCTCATGCTGGACCATAACAAGTTCACCGGTCAAGTTCCTGACTGGCTCAGTTCTCTTCCTGCTCTGGCTGTTTTGAGCCTCAAGAACAACTCACTTGGCGGGTCTCTCCCAAATTCTATCTCAACCATGGATAATCTTCGCATTTTAGCCCTTTCAACAAATTATTTGTACGGGGAAGTTCCTGATCTTCACAACCTCACAAACCTTCAGGTTCTTGATTTGGAGGACAACTTTCTTGGACCCCATTTCCCAATCCTGCACAACAAGTTGGTCACTCTTGTGCTGAGGCAGAACAAGTTCAGGTTCAGCATCCCAACCGAGTTGGGTTCTTACTATCAGCTTCAGAAACTCGACATCTCTTCCAATGGGTTCGTGGGACCGTTCCTGTCATCACTTCTGTCACTTCCTTCAATTGCATACCTTGATGTATCCGGAAACAGGTTCACAGGAAAGCTTTTCCAGAACATGTCCTGCAGTTCCGAGCTGGTGTTTGCAAACCTGTCCATGAATCTCTTGTCTGGGGACTTGCCGAGCTGCCTGCAAAAGGGTTTCAACAGCAGGGTTGTGATGTACTCAGAGAACTGCTTTTCGGGAGGAAGCCAAGAACAGCAGCATCCTTCTTCCTTCTGCACAAACCAAGCTCTGGCTGTGAACATATGGCCTCATGAGCAGAAGCAGAACAGAGCGTTTGCTAAGGCAGTTCTTGCATTGGGCATAACAGGAGGCATGCTGGGAGGGATGGTGATTATGACTCTGATATTCCTGGCAACGAGAAGAGAGTATTACAACATGAGAACATTTCAGAAACCTCATACCAGGCTAATCACTGAGAATGTTTCACCTATAAACACAGCCAAGCTGCTTACAGATGCAAGTAAGATTCATAGTTCTATGTTACCTTTCATTCAGAAAGGAAATGGCTTTTTACCTGTTGATGGATCATTATTCTATGGCTTGCAGGGTATATTGTGCAAACAATGAAGCTTGGAGCACTTGCCCTTCCTGCTTATCGAGCCTTTCCACTGGAGGAGCTCAAGAATGCCACCAGCAACTTCGATTCATCAAGTCTAATAGGCGAAGATGATAACAGTCAGGTATTATACTTCATAAACGATATGCATATGTATCAGGTAAAAGAACATTTGGAAGAAAGTTGCATGTTATGTATCAGATTAACTAGAAAATATGCATTGGATGGAGAATTTGCATGTCTATCAAAAGATGCAGAGAAATTTGCATCTTACTTAGTTGTTCTTTCTTTCTTTCTGGAAGCAACCATGTGTCATAAAATTATGCCATGTCTTGTGTCATATTGCCAGATTTACAGAGGGAAACTGGGTGATGGCACTGTTGTTGCGATTAGAAGCTTGAAAATGCAAAAAAGGCACAGCCCTCAGAGCTACACTCACCACATTGAGCTCATCTCTAAACTCAGGCATAGGCACTTGGCTAGTGCTCTTGGGCATTGCCTCGAGTGCTACCCAGATGATTCAAGTGTCAGCAGAATGTTCGTTATATTTGAGTTCATCCCAGACCGAACACTAAGAAGCTGCATCTCTGGTAACCTAATTTCCTAAGATGCTAACAGTAATAGTATTAGGTAGATGCTCAACTAAGGTAATGAGAATGAGTATCTAATCAAATTCTTATCAATGAAGGCTACTCTAGTTCTGAGGAAGGGCTTCCGGGAAAAAAGCTTACATGGACTCAAAGAATAGCAGCTGCGATTGGAGTTACAAAGGGTATTCAGTTTCTGCACACAGGGATTGTACCTGGCGTATTTTCAAATAACCTGAAGATCACAGATGTTTTCTTGGATCACACTCTCCATGTAAAGATCAGCATCAATAATCTGCCTCTTTTAGCTGAGAATTGGGTAACTTCCACAACTCTTTAATGCAGCATATTTTCTTTCACCCAGCTATACTGATTCTTTGACATCCATCTTTCCAGGTGGCTCCTGCAGTTTTCTCTTCTGGAACAAGAGTTCAAGCAAGGTAATACTGCATAACAATCATAAAAGGATGAACACATCAGAATTTGCAGAAAATATTTCATAGTTTATTTTCACAATTCTATCTAACCTGCAGAGATCAACATACGGATAAAAATGATGTGTATGACCTGGGAGTAATCTTACTGGAAATCATTGTGGGAAGGCCAATCATGTCCCAGAACGAGGTTGTTGTTTCAAAAGATCTGGTGAGTGCCACATGGTCATTTTCATGTTTTTTGATGCTGGAATGGAAATTTTGATTTCTCATTGAAGCAAGGATTTGTTATGCAGCTACAAGTAAGCACAGCAACGGATGAGACAGCTAGAAGGAGCATCGTTGATCCAGTGGTTCACAAAGAGTGCTCGGATGAATCATTGAAGACGATGATGGAGTTATGCATGAGGTGTCTGTCCAGTGAACCATCTGACAGGCCTTCCGTTGAAGATGTGCTGTGGAATTTGCAGTTTGCGGCACAGGTCCAGAATTCGGAAACAACTTCCCAACTCCCACCTCCCCAGATGCAGCTCTCCCAGACAGGAGAGGCCTAGAGCAGATTGTTTTTATTAGTTCTAGACCTGAATTTATATGGGAAACACAAAATGCTGATTCTTTTGTAATCAAATGCACAAGTGTTTGCTTGAAACATCTTTATCTTGCAACCATGTTTTATACTTAAATATCTCAACCTAACCTTTTGTAAGTTCATAACTAAACTGACTTACATTACTGATTGTGGTTGCTGAACTCCACTCCTTGAAGCACATGCATGATCTCACCAGCAAGTTTTTTTTTTGGCTCAGAATCTCACCAGCAAGTTATCAACCACCTGCATGAAAATACTCCATTGGAGAACAAAGCAAGCCTCTGATTATCCAAAGAACACCTAGAGAGAGGATATACAAAGACAACTTCATTACCAACTGTTCTTTTTTTTTTGATAAACCATTTTTGTACCAAGATTTGGACTCACTTGCTTATGTACCAGGGTTCGAATTCTAGTATTACTAGCTGTTCTTGAAAACCAATGTTTACTTGGCCAAGTGTTTCTCCACAAATCTGATGGGTGGTGGTATTGCTTATGGAAAGAAAAAGAAAAGAGAACCTTGTTTAAAAACTAGAGAGTAAGTGGATAGACACTCATACAATTCTATAGCCAAGAGTTAAGCATCCAGATACTGCCAAGCTTATAGAGTTTCCAGCGGAGCTAGCATTTTATTTCAACAATGTTTTAACAGATTGTTTTTTCAGGATGAGTTTTTGTTCACTCCCCAACTAGGATCTGATACCATAATAGAATACAATCAAAAAGAGAAAAATAAGCACTCTGAGAAATACAAGCATAAGCAGTATTCACATTGCAAATTATTTTTAAAAAGTAACACTAATTTCAAGAACAGAACTCCTCTATGTATCCCATACATAAATCAAGTAACAAAATTTGCTCTTCTGACTGACATATTCTCTCATGACAACTGATTGAATTGAATGGTTTATAGACTATTAAGCTTTAGAAGACAAACAAATATTTGAGAATCATAATCTTTTAAACCCTAAAATGGGAATCTCCTTGGCTGCTTTTGGGTCTGAGGACCATACCTTGAATTCTGAGATAGCAGAACCATAATGGTATCAAGTTGGTGCATATTACACATACTAGTTGCCATCAGAAACAATATGGTTCATATGAAGATCATCTTTTCATAGAGGTGCAAACCAGTTGTTCAGAGTTTTCCTTGCTCTAGTTTCAGCCATAATTATCTTCTGAAGCAATGAAAGCAAGGCTGTTGAGATAATTGCCCACAAACTATATGAAGCTTCCATGTGCTTTAAGGAACACTGAATGAAGCCATATACCACGGAAAGCCTACCAATTAATTAGCTCTGTAAGGAAATGACAGTCAATCTTCTACGTATTCTCTTGGAATGTTTGGGAGCGAGAAAAAGCTGCTGGATTTACTTGAAGAACATCGCCAGCATCTGGATCTGATGTATGTGAAGGGCCTTTTGGTTTTGACTGGAAAGCTTTAAGAGCGCCACCTTTCTTAATGCCCAAAGTATCCCATATGGAGCTCTTTGCAGCCTCATCTGGGTCATCAACTCTCAAAGTCTTAGGCACCCAAAGAGGCTGGCCTGTCTTTTCCTCTTCCTGTAAAGTTGCATCCCTTGAGTGCTTTCCCAAGGTTGGGGAGTTATTGCCCGAACAGTTGTTGCTAGCAGAAGACGAAGGTGATAGGCAGCCAGTACCAGTACCAGTAGTTGCAGCCATGGGGATATTCCACTTCCTGCCATCCCAGCTTGGCATGCACCCCCAATATGGAGCAGGAACAAATGGGACAGTCACACTTGGGGGGCAGAAACTAGAAACTGCCATCATGGGTGGAGAATTGTTGTTCTCAGGTCTGAACATCATTGCGCTCCAACCAGGGTTCCAAGGATAAGCCTGTGGGGGACACTGCATAGGTCCTTGCAAACCAACTTGCTCGATTTGTCTTTCTGGCAATTCATTTTCATGGACAGTAGCAGGTGAGAATGGCTCTTCCCCATCATTCCCAATCCCAACAGCATTTGAACCCATTTGAACTCGTATCGCTGGGTCTCTGAGATTAAGTGAAGCTTCCATTGATTCACAGAGATGAACATCTTTCCTGAACTTGACAGCTTTTCCTACAGCTGAGAGATGTTGGTGATTCACAGAGTTGGGGGCTTCAGATTGTGTGGATGGATGCTTGTTCTTTCGTCGTCCAGCGCCGACAGGAACATTTCTCATTGAGCCCCCAGCGGTCCAATATCTGTGGCAGTTCTTGCAGAAATGCCTAGGTTGGTTGACATTGTAATTATTGAAATAGCAAAACTTTGTATCCAAGCTGTTGCATCGAGGACATGGGAGTATCTTGTCCGGCCTCTTTAAAACTTGATCTTCGGCATCCTCCGAGTTTGAAGGAACATCTTTGCGAGAGTTCGCTATCAGAGTATCCGCTTCTCTCATTTCGTCCTGAAACCCGAAAACACTGTTTGAGTTGGATATATCATCACATATCACTATATTACTACTCAACACAACCCAAGCAACTCACTCCTTCAAAGTCAGAATCAACAAGTTAAAGCTAATGTATTGAGAAGTTGTGTTGCAAAAGATAATGTTTTATAAAGCATCCTTAGAGAAAGCACTTGTAATATGAGACTCACTGATTCACTGTGTGGGATTTCAATTCTCTAGCATGATCATGATATCCCGAAAGTGAATTGCTTCCTTTCCTTGAAGCAACATGATGCTCACACTTCTCAAATCTATATAAACTACTCAATACAGTTGAACTTTTTCCTATAACCGTGGCATTTTATGTCAGCTAAAACAATCACTGAGTAACCGGGTGAAGTGTAATTCCATTTTAGATGTTTTTCTCACTTCCCCGTGGTACAATAGAGGCATTTACGCAACAAATAAGTAGAGGGACTTCACTTCACATTTGCTTTGGGACTTGGCTCTTTCTGGTCTTCAAACCAAAGACCATAGAAAAGCTAGCTCTAGCTCGAACACTGACATTCTTCAAACTTGAAGACTTGGGATCTAGAATTGTTTGTCAGATACAACAACACCTATGGAGCAAGAGCTATTGCTACACATCTAACCTTATCAACCAGTAACCACTGCAATCTCAAAAGGTAGCACTACAAGAATCTAAAGGGACACCTACAGGAATTAGTGGTACCGATAAAGACTCCCAATAGTTAAAGCTATAAAATTTGAAGTAAGAAGTGAATAATAGTAAACTCAAGCTCACATTTCAACAACAAGAGAACATCAAGATTCTTCCCCTGGTTGAGAAGAAGCAAAATCCCCAATTCAAGTCAACCAATAAGTAAAGGTCGATTCTTTTCAAGACACAACAAACATATCAGTGGCACAAAGATTGAAACTTTATTCAAGTTGTGCATACCCTCTTCTTCTATATTTTGGGCAAACCCAAAAATAGAAAGAAACATCTGGACCCAACTTTCCAAAGAAAGAAACAAAATAGAAATTTAAGGAAACCCTTCCAAACATAGCACATACTATTGAAGCTGAAACGGAAATAGCAATACCATAGCAGCTTGTGGTGCAGCCGAATCGGGGTCCGGCACAGGAATATTCCTCCCGAAGAGCTTGATGGCGGCATCTCTAACCTCAGACATGTCCTTGTCCGAACCCAACCAAACCTCAAAATCTTAAACTATGGGACACAACAGAAGAGCCTCTACTCCATACCCAGAACCCCAAAAAGTGTTTTTCTTTTCTTTTCTATGAGGAGGTGATGATTTAATCGATTAAAATCAAGCAATTTGTCCACTAGGTTGGAGTGAGAAAAACAGACCCTTTCAAAGAGGGGTTGTTTCAAGAACGTGAAGAGGTGAGCATTGAATTGTTAATGTTGTTTTAATAATGTTAACAAAGATTATTTTTTTAAGGAGATGAAAAGTATTTTGTTAACTAAACTAAAGAAATCAAGAGGGAGGTGAGTGAGCAAATAAAGGCCGCGTGATTGTGTTGCAGGGTTCGTATCCAACGGCTGTGGTTGAGAGGAGACAGCAAAGGGCGATGGTGGTGTTCCTCAGTTGTGGGAAAAGAAAGCAAAACTCTCTCGCACTCTCGATTCAATTGATGCTCCTTTTGAGGTCTTTGGAGATTTCATTTCATTGCCTTTTTGTCTTTCTGTCCTCCAACAGGAAGCAACGCGACCTTTCGAAATTACACATATCCCCCCTCTATTATATAACTGCCGCTGCCGTAGAGAAAATTGAGTCACTATATCTGTTTTCTTGTGTTTATCTTGAAAGTTGTCCACTTTTTAGTTTTATTAAAAGGGAAAGTTGAGTAATTATGCCTATTTTGTACCCCTTTCGTGTAAATATACCCAGTTTTTCCATTCTTTAAAATTTATATTCAGAAATCTCGTTTTGGTGAGACTATTCTTTGCTTTATCCGATTATTACCCCCCTCTCACGCACCCTGCCGCCCTCTCTCTCCCACGCATCGTAGCACTTTTCTGATGACACCCGATGTAC
>JAYMSU010001137.1:0-11173 GCA_036897765.1 Erodium chrysanthum | reverse complement strand
ACTCAATATTCAGAATCTCTACAGTTCAAAGCTGATTCATCCTAAAACAAATCGAGATCGATCAAACAAATACCTCCAGAATGCTTTTCCGATCATCGTCGTTGAGAAGAGAGAGAGTACGCGAACAGTCGAAGCCTAGGGTTTTCCCATTTTTGTCTCACTGAATCCAATTTCAGTAGCATCTCTCGAGAGATTGAAGAATCGTCGTTACCTAACTCTAGAAGCATGAGATCGGAGTAATGAATGGATCTCGAAAAGTTGCTTCTATGTTTTTTTTTTCTCGGCGCCAAAACAAAAGTTTCAGGTACAAGTCCCCGCTAATTTGGACCGTTATTTATAGTTAAGTTTTGGATCATCTATAAAAAAAAGTAAAAATGTCCTAATTTTAAGGTTTCATACTATAAAGAAATAATATTTTTGAAGAAATTAAAATCATTTATATTGTAGACAATACACAACAATTAAATAAAAACTAATGACATTGTTATAGTTTGACTTTATCTAAAAATCATAGGATAATACAGTATACATTTTTTTTCATCATATTGAATAAAACAACTTCTAATAAAACTCGATTCAACTTAGAAACTCAAGTTGATACATGACATCAATGGCACGTATGTGATTAGACAAAATCATTTAACCTAAAACAACTGTCATACTATATTAAAACTCGATTCAACTCAAAAATTCGACCCGTCACTCCATTTTCCATTGGGAAAACAATCTAACAGCTAGACAATAGTATCATCCACTTTCCTTTTTCATCAATTCAAAAAAGTTTTGAATTTCAAACACAAGCATCTCGTTCTCCTTCCCATCAATCCTCAAAGCCCTACCACAACCTTATCAAACACTTAATGACAAGACCATGAAACCCCCCAAAACAACAACCCTAATCATCTGTTTCTACATTCCCTAAACCATGAAACATCAGTAGTCTATACAGAGAAGAGTGAGCCACAAGCAAAACAGTTACAACATCACTCTCTTCTCTTCCACTATGCAGTCTCCTTGAAGCTCTTTGTCAGCCAAATAGCAGTCTCTCTAGGAGAAACCTTCTCAGGCCCGAAAGGCTTCAGCAACACCCCGAGCTCCTGAAACCTCTCCTGCTGCAACAACCTGGCACTGAACTCAAGCAACCCCTCGAGCGCCTCAGCACGTTGCTGGTATGACGAGGTGTCAAACCTACGCTGCCTCGAATCAGAAGATGACTGGCTCAGGGCCGCCCCAACGGTTTGATTCTGCTCGGAGCATTCGCTCCCATTCACATCTGGCCTGGCAAAGGCCTTGCCAAGGGTCTGAAATGTGCACTTGTCCTTGGTGATCGAGCAGTCCACGGTCTTTGGGGACGTGGAGGATGAACATTGTGCAGATGTTGAGGAGGCTCTACGTTTGGGGAAGAGGGAGTGGCTCTCTGAAGAGGTCAGTGGGAACTCGGCCATCTTGTCTATTCGAGGGGCGTTGACTGATACATCCGGAGAGTCCATCCTGTGAAGGACACCGATATTGGCTCTATAGGGCTTTTCTGTGGCTGCCACGGCTCTTGTTGGGAATGGAAGAGACGCTCTACGTGTTGCTTGCGAGGTTTTGGTTGTAGGAGTGCGTGACACGGGAAGCTGCAAGAACGAATTGAACATAAGGAATAAAATCCGAAAGTTTCTCATGTTCGAAGATTGCAATACAAACTATAGAAATCATATGACATTTTCATAATGGATACGTAAAACATATAGAGGCACGAGAAAAAACTTGGGTTGATTGCACATAATTGCCCACAAACACATGACCACATATTAAATTCATGACTATCCTTGTGAAAATTCACGTGTCACCATCATATACAATATACAGAAACCATTAAAAAATTATTTTTTCCATCGCATGACTTGCATGTTGTCAATCTAGATAATTGATTCCTGAGATTGGCACATGTGAGTGTAAATTTCAAAATATCCCAAGAGTAGTCACTCTCACACTTTTCCAATTCAATTTGATTCCACTCTTGAAATCCTCCGCGCAATCATATTGAAATAGGAGCATTAAAGGATAAGAATGAGCATTTTTTGGATTACCAAGTTTCAAACTCGTGTGTAAGTCACGTAACAAAAAAAAATCAAATTTTGATGGTTTCCGTCTATTTTGTAAGATGGTGACAAGTAAAACTCATAAGGGTAGTCATTCGTATGTGTTCGTGGGCAATTCATAAAGGTAGTCATGTGCAACAAACCCTATTTTCATTAGACATGAAACTTGTAGAGAAATGTGAGAAAAAAGAACTCGATGCAAACTCACCGAATCACGTTTTGAATTAACATGGCTCATCTTCCCCGGTGTTGTCTGTCTCCTTGGAGTAGCAGAAGCTTTTGACGGCGTCAACCTCGGAGTTCTCGCAGAGTTCAAATACTTCGTAGCCACAGACTTCTCAATACTAATATACTCCTCAATACTGCTAACAGATAATTCTGTAAACTTCTGGTTCAAGTAACTCGGGACTTCCTGTGATCTTTGCGTAGAGCACATTGAGTCTTGCTCAGTCCCAGATATACTTGGATTCAAGGTCCGGTCGTTGCTGAAAGACTGTCTCTTCTCTCTGTTAGAAACAATAGAGACGGCTTCAGGCTCCATGAACCTGGTTTGCTTTCTGTAGTTGGAATCAGGCCATTGGGCTGGGAAAGTGTGTCTTCTCGGGGTGTTTAGTTTCAGATGAATCATGCGGACGTAAGGTTGAAGATGTGGGTGATTGAGCAATTCTCCAGCCTGGTTCAACCGTAAAAAAAAAGTCAATGCAGAGACTTAAATCCGAAGAATCTAAAAGTTGAAATCCAATAGTCATGAAAGGAAGGTAGGGAAAGGCGATGACACATACACTTGGTCTGAGTTCCGGATTTTTCCTAAGCATGCTTTTAACCAGGCCACGACTGAATAAATAACAAACCACAGACAGGGAAAAAATGTTAAATGCATGATTAGCTATAGTTAATTAACGGGAAAGAAAAATGAAGTGGAAACAGGCATATTCAGAAGAGCTTGATGTTTTAACAGGCATGGATAAGCAAGACTCACAATGCACCAGAGTACATGGCTGGGAGCGGAGCCACTATGGACTTGTTTATTTTGTTAATCAGAGCTTGCATGTCCTGTCCATAAAAGAAGATGAGCACAACAAATCACAACTTTATTACCAATAATACAAAATTTCCAAGCAACGAATCGATCATGAGACGACTCATAAGGTGTCGATCTACCGTAAACCCATTCCGAAGAACAATTAATAAGCTCAAAATTCATTAAGCACGATTTTGGTAATTGATAGGTTATGTTTACTTACAAAGGCTTTAAATGCAGGCTTGTGAGCGGCCATCTCATATACACAGCAACCTGAAAAACACTCCATGTAGTCAATACTCAATATAATGCAGCGAAAAATGAGTTTTTGAAATAGATGCTTTACCTAAAGACCATATATCTGACTTGGACCCGTAAGGTATATCAGCAAGGAGTTCAGGGCACATATAACTCGGGGTTCCCACAACCTGCATTTTCGAGCAGATACAAAACACTTGTTCAGTATAGGAGTTGAAACTTAAGAGTTCGGTGAATAGCAATGTGACCATGAACAATACTCACAGAGGAAGCAAGATCATCTGAAGTCAACATCTTGGCAAGACCAAAATCACCTGCAGCCAAACATGTATGCTTAAACTCCCGATAAGATTCAAAATTATGGGAAGAACACAAAAACAAAGGTAGAAGAATTGATAGTGAAGCGGAAGATACCTAGGCGAATGTCTTGATCTTTCGTTAAAAATATATTTGAACACTATAGCAACATGGAAAACAATCAGTCTCAACATAACATTTATGTTTAAACTTTAAATTAATCTTGACATCACGATGAATGTCACTAACCTTGACATCACGATGAAGGATATGGTTGCAATGAAGGTAATCGAGTGCCATCAAGAGTTGAACCAGCCATCTACAAAGTTTCTGGGAATAATACGAAGTTCAAGTGTGAAAAAAAAAATGCAATATCGATTTGCCTAATTTTGTACCGCATAAAAGTCGATATGAAAGATATTAAATGCTTAGTAGCAAAAGTAGCAACCTCTTCAGAAAACTGAACACCACGGGCCTTTTTGATAGCTTCTGCCCTGCAATAACAAGTGGCATTACATAAAGATCAGCAAGGAAGTGACAAAAGAAACGTGTCTCATTAACATTAACATTTAGCGTAATGATAAAGAAATATAAAAAAAAATAACTTACATGTCTCCCCCTTCACAATACCCTATAATAATGCACACATAGCAACCCTGAAGATAAAGACATCGATTGATAATGATTGATTATAATTATGAAATGTTTCAACCACTAAAGCAAAAACACATATATGGAGTGTGAAACAAACATCATAATCTCTACTTGATAACAAAAGGTTCGACAAGATCTCCCGGTCCCTTAATGATATAATTCGAAACTCGAGGGGCCAAAATGAGATTATTTTCTAACCTTTTCTACCCAAGAATCTTTGTACTCCACGATGAATGGATTCCTTGCTTTAGAAATAAGCTCCATCTGCAAATCAAAGAATCAGAAGGTTACTTAAACCTTAAAATTATTATATTACGTAGGATATTGTAATGGCTTTCCAATGAATCAAAATCAAATATATCAACTACTGCACGAAAACGACATATTGAAGGCAAATTCTACAAAAAGTTGGTGACTCGAAAACCACAATTACATTTAAACAGAAAAAAGTGGATATTATAGCTATGATGTATAAAGAAATAAGAGAAAATTCTAACCTCGAGGTGTGCAGATCGGCGGGTCCTATCAGTCTGCCGAGCAAGGCGGATTTTTTTCAGAACATACCTAAAAAGATAGGAAAATTTAATATAAAAATAAACCATATATCACATATTATCCTAGAACTAGGAATAAAATCATTTTGCTATATAGTTTAATACTCACTTCTTCTTTTCATGTTTATGTCTCACAAGCAGAGCAGAACCAAACGAACCCCTCCCAATCTGCTCTAGTACTTCGTACTGATCCATTGTTTCAGCAACCACTTCACGACCTTCAGTTTCTTACAAAGGCATGGGTTCTATAAAGCAATTACATAATATAATCAGATGTGGTGCATGTAAAGCACACATTATAAAAGAATATAGAACCGAGATCAGTGATAAATATGTGATTGTACCTACAAAAGGAATCAAACTAGCTACTAAAAACAGTATTACTTTCTTAACGTTAATGGCCATATCACAATTCATAATCAGAGTAATTTAACACGAAGACCCTGAATTTTAAAATCATGATCCAAGGGTCACTCTGGAATTAAATATGCATAAATTTGTAGCTAAATAAAAGTGGCCACAACAGGACATAGTTCTTAATTAGTAAGTAGCAAACTCACAAACGAATAGTTCCATTTCTGTATACTTCAAAGCCAAGCCAAGATTGATTCAGAACCTAACTAATTAGTTACATACTGAAATGAGTTAAGCTCAGAACTGAATAATTATCCCCAAACACCCTAACTATTGTTCATTTGGATACCAATCATCAAGAGCACACATAAATTAGTCCCCCAAAACTTCCAAATGATAAATACAGCAATATAATCATCAATCACATCCTCTATCCTTAAACTACAACTCTAATTCCCAAGTACGAGAAGTGTTCAGCTGAGGTTCTTTCTTGTAGTAATTCTAAACACCCATTCAACATGAAGCAATCAATTACCACAAAAATACAGCAATAGGAAGCATGAACAAAATCCAAATAACCCAACAAAAATCTCCAACTGGGTAAGTGAGAGTGCAGAAAAACAACGAACCCACCAAGACAAACCCGAAGAAACCCAGAAATTCTAAGAGAAACCTTCAGAAACTACAAATTACTCCCCCAAAACCTTCAAATGATAAATACAGCAATATAATCACCAATCACACCTCTATCCTTCAACGACAACTCTAAATCCCAAGTACAAGAAGTGTTCAGCTGAGGTTCTTTATTGCAGTAATTCTAAACACCCATTCAACATGAAGCAATCAATTAGCACAGCAACAGGAAACATGAACAAAAATCTCCAACTGGGTAAGTGAGAAACTGCAAAAACACAACGAACCCACAAAGAAAAACCAGAAGAAACCCAGAAATTCTAAGAGAAAACTTCAGAAACTGAAGAGAACCCAGAAAAATACCTGAAATCAGAGAACACTATACGGATCTCCAGCTCCAAAAAAACTGATTCGACAGATGAAACGAACTTTACTGTTCGTCTCTTCACCACTGTTTTTGTTGTTTTTGAACTGAAACACCAACGCATGAGACAAAACCCAACCACAACAAGATAAGACCTCTTCACCTATATATTTTCTTTTTCTTTTATTCTCACTGAAATTGTATTTTAAAATGTAGCTATTGAAATTGGTGGGAGAGAAAGTGAGCGGCAAAAAGAGAGAGGAATCGGAACCGAAGAACAGTGATCGGAAGGAGACAGATTTGATTTGAAAACAATTTCAAATTCAAAATGTGGGGTCCGAAAATCGAAGATTTGTAATTTTTTAATTCGTACCTGCTGAATCTCAATTGTTTGTTTATGTTTCTTTTCGGATTCTTGAAAACGACCGGTCGATAAAGCAAAGCCTGTGCACGGGCGCGATTGGCTCCACACTGGTAGGCGACACAGCACATCGGTTCACACAGACTCAAACGGCGCCGTTTTGAGAACCGAGCGAAGATGCGACGAAACTGTTAACAGAAAGGCGTCGTTTTCGAGATTCTTTGGTGGTTTTTTTTTTTTGGAGGCCCATTGGGCTTGTTTGGTTCAGTGACGAGGTAAGCCAATTGTGGATATTGGACCCAAGATATGATATGGGTTGGGCCGACAAAATAAAAACATATCCTCAGAATTGGACTATAAAGCCCAAAAGTCAAAAAATTCAGAAATTGGCAAATATTTTCTCATCTATGCATTTTCATAGATGAGAAAATAAGAGCCCAACTGAAGCCCAAAATCGGAGCCAACCGACAGTACCGATAGAAACAGACACCGGCCGGTGAGACTGTCGACAAAAAAAACGACCCGGTGGTTGGCAGTTGGTGCCGGTTCTGGAAACCCATCTCTCCTTACGACATAGTCCGGTTGACCAGCATGTGAGACTCACCGGTCCGGTTAACCGGCTCCCCTACTCTCCCACTCCACAAAATTGGAAGAACACTTTGAGGGCCTGATGTTGATAAATGGATCATGGGCTGACATGATCCAAGTCTTGTGAGCCCAACAAATATTTATAGGCCCAACTCATAAGACACAAACAACAAGTACGGTCCCACTTCAAGGAGAGAGTTAGTAGCTCAAATGGACTACACAAATCTCGCTCACAGCAAGATATCATTGGCCATCACTCGTCAAAAGTTCACTCCCAAACATGTCCGTCACATTAATACCTCACCACGAGTGACGCTAGAGACCTCACCTGGTCGTTTTCTTCGTCAGTAACCCTCTCTACACATTCAATCAACAGCTCTGTCACTTCAGTCAGAGAGAGAGAGAGAGAGAGAGACAGAGATGGATGGAGGGGATGCGAACGGGGAGGCTGCTGGGATATGCATGAGCAGCTATGTTGACGAAGGAAGCACCGAAAGCCACAGGTACTACTTGTCCCGGAGGACTGTTCTGGAGATGCTCAGGGACAGAGGCTACGCCGTTCCCGCCGCCGATATCGACCTCACCCTCCAAGAATTCCGATCCACACACGGCCAGAGTCCCGACTACGAAAAACTCCTCTTCTCCGCAACCCACCGCTCCGACCCCTCCAAAAGGGTACCCCCAATTTTCGCCCTTCCTTTTTTCTTCTGATTAATTTAGCTCCTCCTGAAATTCGAGTTCCAGTGGTTGATTTGAGAATTTTATTTGATGTGTGCCTGGGGTAATTTGAATTTCCAAGTGTTAGGAAGTAACATGTATGTTTGCATGTGCTTGTGACGGTATTTGTTTGATCATCGTGACTTAGTTTTTGTGTGTTAGATTTCTGTGCTTGCATGCTTGATTTATCTGCATTACCTTTTCTTTTTTGTTAGTCTCTTACAAATTCACATCTGGTACATGGGTCGGATTCAAGCTTGATGATTGATTGACTTTGATGCAAATTCACATCAGGTTTTTGAAATGATATAGAATGCTCTGCTGTTAGGGTGCTGCATTGGCCTTTTTAGTGGAACCATCTTCCTTTCAGTTTTATTGAGTAGTTTGTTGTTCTGGTGACAGATGCTGGTCCTTTTCTGTGGCCCTAGTGTTGTGAAAGTTGCTACAGTCCGCTTTATTGGATCTCAGATTGCTAATGGGGATTCTTTGACTGGTTTGATATTAATATTGCAAAGTACTATCACCAACCAAGCTCAGAAGGCTATTGATCTTTTCAAATTCAAAGTTGAGATATTCCAGGTATGCTCCTTAATGAAAAGAATTCCTATATTTCTTCATATTTATTGACATTGGTTCTGTATATGTTTTTTTGTTTCAATTTGTTCTTCTCAAAGTGGGATAGGGCATCCACTTCTAGTTGCACTTATGAGGAGGAGGCAGAGAGGGTCTGTTCCTCAAATTTATGTATATGACATGACTTGTGAGTATGCTATAAAGACTCTGAAATCACCAAAGCTTAATCCCAATTATGATAGTAGTCATGGGTTGGCTGTTTGACATTCCAAGCGTGGTTGTGTTTAGGCACATTGCAATACATTGCACCAGTCACATAACAGGCCTGGTTTGTTTACTGAGCAATATAACTTGGAGAGACCTGTTTGGGATCTCTCATCTTGCTTCTAAGTTTACCTAGAAGAGACCAGTTCATTTAATTACATGGTAATGGGTCAGGTTTATTCTTGGGTTGGATGTCCTAGAAAATATATACTGTAGGTATGGCATCTATTTTACTACTGTGTGCTGGTAGATCTACATCATGCTATCTTGAAATAGCTTGTCATAGACACCTAGTAGTGTGGTTTCTTAGAGTATGAATAGCTCCACTCTGTTGATTAGAGGATGTGTAAATTTCATTTATCCCGACGATCTTCATGTACTAGAATATGCCTCCTCTGTCCGAGACATCATTCCAGAGTATTGGCTTGTGCACATATATTGTTTTTACTCTGAACAAGTGATTTTCTTGTAAGTGTTTGGGTCAGAAGTTCAGCTCCTAGCTTGTCCTGAATCCATAAATCTTCTGTTTTTTTTTGTTGCTATTTTTTTAGTTACCAAGACACTTTAGCCTTCCATTCTCTGATTGTTGGTTTCTGACTGTTGTGCTCCTATCCATGTTTTATTATGTGTTCTGACTTGTAAATGTTATCTATCATGTCCCTTCATACCCCCATGAATATGCACACCTATCATGTTCTGACTTGTAAATGTTACAATCTTGTATGTGTCTCCCTCAAGTCTCCTTTAACTTCAAATGAAATTCTTATGATGATTTATCAAATGGTCATTTAGTATGATATGATGTTCTCGATGAAACCCAATGGATCATCTCCAATCTCATTTCTGCTGCATCCTTTCATCTTCTAACATGCCAGTCTGAATATATTAAATTAGTTCTATACTGTTGCTACCAATCTTACCATCTTGTTTTCATGAATGGTTGGAAGGTTGTGTTTGTTATGTTCTTCGGTCATCTTTCATCCAATGTGAATCTTACTCATGTCTATATATATCTTATGCTAATTTTGATGATTAATTGTTCACTAATTTTTATGTCCAAATTTGTAAACTGAGAAATTTTTCATCTATTAGGATACTTATATTGTGGTATGGTTTAATGCCAGATCACTGACTTGCTCGTTAACATCACAAAGCACGTTTTGAAGCCAAAGCATCGGGTACTAACTGATGAAGAGAAGAAAAAGCTCTTAAAGAAGTACAGTATTCAAGAAAAGCAGGTTAGTATATGTGCAAGACAAGCTATGATGGTTCTCTCATCCTAGTTATTTATGAAGACTTGCAACGTAATGAGATGAAAGCTCAGAAGATATTATTACCTCATGCCTCTTTGTTTATTTTGGTATCACTTATTATTATACTTGTGTGTGTAATGAGATGAAAGATGAGAAGATATTACATCATGGCTCTTTGATTTTATATAAAGCACATGCATTGTATCAGGTGCAAGCGCCTTTGACTTTGCAACACATTTAATGAATGTGTTAAGCTCACTTTACACTGATGATCCTTATTGTTTCCTTTTACAGCTTCCTCGAATGCTACAGAAAGATGCAATTGCACGGTACTATGGACTCCAGAAGGGGCAGGTGGTGAAGTTTACTTACAGTGGTGAAATCACCGGGCTGCATGTCACTTACCGTTGCATCTGGTGATGCTGCTGCAATGCAGTGCAGTGTTGTGTTTATATTTTATTGTCTGTCAGCTGTAGTTTGTGAACCTATTTTCCTGTAATCATGTGATTTTCCATAAACTGTGATTTTGGGAATGAATGGATTTGTGTTTAGTGTCTTGCCGGCGAAATAAATGATCTTTCTTTCCCAATTTGCCAAACGTTCCTGTCCTTGAGCTATAATTTCTCTTGAAAATTTATTCGGAAAATTCAACGATGTTGATGTCTCAATTTGCAGAAGTTGGTTTTATAGGTAGTTGGGAAAATTGATTAACTATGCCTAATATGCATAAAAATTGTCCCTCTTACGTTTTTATACCCAATGTTTTCCTTCTTAAAAATCTATACCCATTTTTTTCATAATTCACAAGCTACTCTTTACCTCTAACAATCTAAAAGGCATGGGCCACACCTCATGTGTAAGTGGTTAAGTATGTGCATTTTAATACTGTACTTTGCTGGAATAGGGTCGATTGTCGTATTCTGGTAGTTGCGTTCTTCTTGTTTCGTTTTTGAGTCGTTGGGGGGACACGTCCCCCGTACCAGATGAAACCTCGGTTTGTATGGTTCAGTATCCTGCCTAGAGACGTTGTCGCCTGATGGAACCCGATAGATTACCCGACAGAATCAGACAGCAATTGTATGACAATGAAGTCCAATACGGTCTGATGCTCGTCGCCCGATGACACCCGACACACGATGATGGGACCCCCCAGTTGCTCCGTTTTGTGGGTGAAAATTTAATCATATGGGATTGG
>JAYMSU010001136.1:0-11176 GCA_036897765.1 Erodium chrysanthum | reverse complement strand
TTCCCCGGCTAGGAGTGGCATCTTAGCCGAGGAAAAAATATTTTCCTCGGCTAAGTGTGTGCCAGGCGTAGTGTAAGCCATCTGACCCGTTAGGAATTTAAGTCATGGGTCCAAGGTGTATATCAACCCCTCTTTTACATCACACTTATCCGGTGTGCGACTATCTAATATGAGACTCACATGTGGATCCTAACAATCTCCCCCTCCACATTGAATCCCATGTGATTTCGGTGTATATCGACCCCTCTTTTACCTCACACTTATTCAATGTGGGACTATCTCATATGAGACTCACATGTGGATCCTAACAATCTCCCCCTCCACATTGAATCTCATCATGTGACCTCCCCCTTAAGCCCGAACTACCTTGCACAATCACCCATGATCCTCATTTGGATCAGTATGCTAGCATACTTGATAGCCCGTCAGGAATTTGTGTCATGTGAATTTATGGCGTGACTAACCCACCTAACCCTGGTGATGTGTAGAACCAAGCTCTGATGCCAGGTGTAAGGGGAACTGGGCCTTACTAAGGATGGCATAACAAGGAAGCTCATGATATACACCTTGGGAGCCCACTTGACCCAAAAGACTAGCCTTTTAGGTCATGGGTCCAAGGTGTACATCAACCCCTCTTTTACCTCACACTTATCTGATGTGGGACTATCTCATATGAGCTTCACATGTGGATCCCAACAGTGTGTTCACTTGTATGCATACATAGTTCCATGATTCACCTACCCATAGCCCGCCTTTCTCCTTGATATCTATATTTGTTTCTTGATCATTCTGCTCACTTCTTTTGGATAGCTACATGAGGTGTGGGAGGATGAGTATTTATAGAATTTTTTTTAAAAATAAATCAAACAAGATATAATAAGTTGATTACAAAACTAAATAAAAATACAAATTTATTAAGTAGAAGTATGCATTATCTTTATGTATAATTTTTTTTAAATTTATTTTCTAGATTTCAACATCATTATATCCACCAATTTGATATAATTAGGGGTTTCATGTAACCCATTAACATAAGAGTGTTTATGATTATTTTCCACTCCAATGATGGAATAGGTTTTATGTTTATCCATGTCTATTTTAAACAATTGATCATCAAGCTTCCATATGGGGATTGGAAGAAAGTAAGAGGATAAGGTTAAGCACGGGTTGGGAGAGACCAATCATCATACTTGTTTGTGTCTTACGTTTTGAAGAATATAATACTCTTCTATATTTATACGTGATCAGTTCAAAATATGACTAAAATTTAGACTTTAGATATATAATTATCTAAAATTTGAAGTATTTTTAAGGATTATTTGTAAATTGATCACCACAATTAATTCAAATTCTTAAGTATTTTTAAGGATTACTTGATTATTTGACCACGTAATAAGATAATTATACTTATTTCTTTCTGGCCAAACATTCTAATTCTTTTGAGCTGAGATAGATGCAGGTTTCATATTTCGTGAGTAAAAGTGGCAAACTTGTGCTCATGATAGGGTGAAGAGGTTCATGGTGTCCCTTATTGTTAAGGGCACCTACCATACGATCTTTATTGAATCTAAAGCTCCCCTAACCCTTAGCATCTAATTGCTAAATTGGTAAGAAACATTTACAATCTAATCTAATTTTGCAATTAGAAATAGAGAAAAATTATGGTTCAACCTCACCACGTGTCCTTGGTGGAAAACTTGAAGATATGTTAGGTCACCTACCTAGGTTTTTCACTTACTTTTTCCACACTCATTCTTTAGACTTCCTATTAAGTGTTATGTATAAAATTTATCTGACAAAAATAAAATGAAACATGAATATGAAGTTTTTTTTATTTCCTCTAAGTAGTTAAGTGGATTTTGTGTTTATTTCAATAAACTTACTTGACAAACTGATGAAATTTTAAATACATGGTCTATTTTTTGGAACAAAGAGAAGTGAGAGATAATGATACATTTATTTGTGTTGAAAATCGAGTTGGTTTTGTCCTTCACAAGCACATGTGTTGCGTAGGATATGGGTATATAAATTCCAAATTAGGTTTGTTGCATCTTTTCGTGATTGATAAAAAGTAGTGCCTAAATTCAGTATAAACGGTGCTAATGGGTCACATGCAGGCCTCAGTTCAATGGTCAAACATTCCTTCACTCGAACCCAATGTGTAAACCACTTTTGCCTCTTGTTTTAATGACACTTTACACTAAGCAAAATGATAAAGAAAAACCCTGCAAGATCCTCCGCCTATGATTCAATCCGATCAGATCCGATCAGATCGGATTGAACACTAATTAAAATTTGAAAAGAACTTCTGAACAAATTCAAAACCCTTAGTTTGGACCATGTCGAGGTAACAGTTCTTAATAGAGCACACGGATCAGAACGGGGTCGGGAAAAACATAACCAACCAGTTGCCATTGTTGTTGATAATGGAACAAGCAATAGAACAATCATGTTGCCCAAATTGGACCACAAGGGGGAAATAGGTGTGGCCTAGAACCATTTAATGTATTTGCTTCTCTTTTCATCTGATTTCAACCATACACCTTCAATTCATCCATGCTGAGTTACTGAAAGTGACTTCACATCTTCTTTCTTTGGAGCCATTCAGAAAATTTAGGTTTCTAGTTACATAGACAAATTTAGTATACAACCTTTACTTTAGATGGTGACAACTTCCCAATATGGACCCATCTGCCCACCTCCACACTCTTTTCCTATTATAGATTTGACTCTGTAAAACCATCAATATATTTATCTATCACATTCTGGTACCTAATGATTGTTACTTGTCACCATCAACTTATAATGTATGTTTCACCTTTCATTTTTAACTCAAATATGTTTTTACCATCAAAATTCACAAGAAATGTTATCCACCACTATAACGACAAAGTATGTAACAAGAGATGTTAGGCCGAATCAATCAAGTTCAATGAACAAATTAGTTCATTGTATTTGGGTTTTGCCAAGGAATTTTAGGAAACAAGAATTGTCACCCACTTTGCATACAATTCAATTCATGCCAACCATAGTATTCCTAAGCCCAGACAAGAATTTTGAATTTTAAATAGATGCTATGTTTCTTCCACAAAGGCAACAAAGGGACAAAAGGGGATTGAAAGAGCATAGCTATAGGGGATTAATTTGAGGGTTGAGCTTGCCCAGCATTGAATTAAGACATATATCTCAAATTATGTGACCTTAGATAAGATCTTTTATCTTATTCTACAGATTCAGATGGCATCAGTGACCAGCAACAAGACAGAGACTTGCATGTTACTATACCTACGAGTTTGCCAAAAGGCTTATCAGCTTGCACAACATCGATACCTTTTTTTATAATGACTAGACATGTCTTGTAGTCATGGGCGTTTAGGGCTCTACTGGGGGATGCACATGCTCACTCTTCCTTTTCTTATACTACTTTTGTCACCATGCTGTTGTATCAATTTTTTGCTATCAGCTAAACTACTTGATCATAACATGCCAACTAAAGCTTAAATAATTCCCATAACCTACCCATCACCACCACCACTGCCAACACTTATTTTTTCATTCACCATGAACATGTATCTCATTTGCAGCATAATAGCCATTAAACAGAGGTTGTGGTCTCATGGTTCACTATCTAACTCACTAATCCCACTCCGGAATTTATGGCATATACAACAATCCAATAGCATGCTAGAAATGATTTTATATACATGTAATGAAAGTGGAAATATATCCTATATGAAAAGGAGACCCATAACTTACTAAGATTTGGTTGGAACAGAAAAGAGCATGGTTTAGCATTTGATTATGAGACATAAATAAATGAGTTCCAAGTACACAAGTGACTAAGAAAGCATAAAATGTTACCTAGTTATGGGCTCTGTGCGAGGAGAGACAAGCAGTATCATTTTGCGGAAAAGAGGCCTTGTGCTGAGAGCTTTGTTTGTGGAAGATTCTCATAAATCTGTCTTCCACTCAATCCAATACATCAGCACTTGGACCCAATTCCAGCTATCCTGTCTCTGCTATACCCTAATCCAAAAATAATCAAAATTAGTGACTTCGATTAAGCAGTCAACATTCTACAATTGATTAATGCCAAGTCACCACAAAACAGGTATTAAAAGTCAGAATACAGGATGAGAAGAGAGGCTTACCGAGCCGAATACCAAGGTGGTCAAAGATGTGGACAACCTCAAAACAAGGCCTGCATCCAACTTGTCACAGATACATATTATTTACCAAACAATAATGTCCAACCACCACAAAATGCCATAAAGGGGAGATACAAATTTAATAGGCACACAAAACAAGCATATACAAACACACTGGTTAACTTTGGGGTTGAGAACAAATATGCTCAACCTTTTGTTATTTCATCACCATATATGATATAATGTACAACTCCTGGTTTACACTTTGAAGACACTTTCCCTGAAAGAATATATAGCTTGCGGTGTAGATACATACAAATTATTACTATACAATGAGTAAACTTAACTGCTTAAACAGCAATGCGTCCAACCCCAGAATGAAAACCTTATGGCGTGGTACATACTGGGATGAGACTAACTAGTGGTCTAATACCCCCCTCTGTATAATATACACCTCTCTTTTTTCTGGTAAAAGCAAAACTTATTTGACCTGCTGCGCGATAAAAACATCAGGGATTAGAATCAGCATGTTGAGGGATTTGTACTGATGGGCTTTCTTGTTTATTGCTCTTCCCCAAAGATATCTGCATTGGCATATCATTGAACAAGAGTATAGTTAGTATAAGTTCATTTTGGTAGCAGAATCTTAATTTAATGAGATGACATCAGGGAAGAAAATAGGAGGTATGTGCTTGATATGTTGATAGCTGAACAAGAATGTAGGCTGCAGATTATGTGAACTGATCACAGTAAAAAAAAAAAAAAGGTGTTTTGAGCAGACACACTGCAAGGCAGAGATTTAGGAAGATAGATGTTGTTACCAATAGAAGGTCTTCATCTGTACCGAAGGATTTACGTGCTTCGTCTAGGCACTTAGATGATACCCTCTCCTGTGTCCTGCAAATCGTTTATGTTTCTAATGTAAGAGAAATATGAATATGATACAGATAACTATCAACTAATAGCATTCTGTTGATGGAAATCCTCCAGATAAAGAACTCTTTCCACTAGCCAAAAGTTGCTTTAAAGAGCAAAGGAAAGATCTATAACGACAAAGAATAAGCACAAAGGGAAAAATGACATCAACTGCAGATGTGACAAATGGGACTCAGAAGAACAGGAAGGTGAGAAAAGCATAACCAAAATAAGAAGGAATTTAACAAGTTTTGTCACTATCGTCCAATAACTCCGGAATTAGGAAAGGATTTCATGTATGTCGAGATAACTTACTAGTTCTGTAAAATCTTCTAAGTAGAATCTAACATTTTCTTGATAAGAACATAATTGAATTGTACTTTATTTGGTAATTTATATCAGTACCATAGCACATGCCATTTCAGGTTAACTTCTTCAGACTTAAACTGATCATACAGATAAGCATATTAGAACTCATCACTGAATCCGCCCCCTTAATTTACTGGTAATGCCATGAATTTTCGTATTCTGATATTGTCACAGTATTCATATTGAATCTATTTGCCTACTACTTGCACATTCATAAGTACAAACAAGCCCACAGAGCTCCAAATACAATGAATAGTCTTTTATCACTTTTGAAATGTGAAAGGGCAAAGATAAATACCTGGAACTGGCAGGATCTCTAATCTCAAACTCATCTGTTTCGGAGTCGTAGCCACATATCACAACATAATGACCTAATGTTGAAACCTTTAATTAGAGATGAACTCGGTATATCATGCATAATTTAGTGAAATAAACAGTTTGAGGGTATGCACTTCTTATGATGATCGTGAACATTAACCACAAAGAAGTTATAATCAAGATGAACAAAGATCTTGATAAAGCTCACATCTTGGAAGGATCATTTCATATTAAAACTCTATCTTATAATATCATGATGTAAAGATCTGAATGCACTGGGACAAATAAGCCAAAAATCTAGAATCATACTAAGCATATGAGAAAATCAACTCAATAGAGGATAATGTGATTATAATCCATTGTCCAAAAACAATAATGGTAAACGGCATGAAATGATAATGATGTTTCTGCACAAGCTTCTTCAGTGACCTTTATTTTCCCTGCATCCCTCTCCTCCACCTAGATATTCTTTTTTGCTACTATAGCATCAGGCATAGAATTACTTGTTTAAATTATTTGAGCAATCCCACAACCAAAATGAAGAAAAGGAAAGTGATCAATCACAAAGAAGTTAAATCCATTTTACAGGGGAGAATTTCCTCACCTGTGTAACCAGATTGGTTGTCATAAAAGCCTCCAACACAAATATCCTCCAACCAAGAACGACTACAGCACAGAATTTTGGTACAAGCATTTAGCATTAGAAGATCACTGAACAGGAATTCATTACCCCATAAAAGAATACAAACCATTTATTCAGGCATGCCAAAAAAATGGCAATAGAAAATACATAAAATAAAAATCTTGAGCAAAATTTGATAGACAAATAGCTAAGCTTAGCTAAATATCAGAGTAGAATAAACAAATTCATGCGAAGAGAAAGTTACAAAAACTCATACCTCAATTTATACTGATCAACTAAAGCAATTGCAATATATTTCCCAGACAAAATCAAGACAGAAATCTCTTCCGCACAAACAGACCTGCACTGTATAATAAAGAAGGGTCACCGTGCTGAACAAACATAACCCATGCTTATCATCTGTTAAAAGATCTTCCACCCCTTACAATAAAAAAAAGTCTTTACTGATACCATAAAAATGTAAAAACATAGTTATTGAACATTAAAGGAACTTTTTTTTTTTTTGGCTTTAGTCTAAGTCTCAGATTTTGCTTTCTGAAATATCAGCTGTCTCCTCCCCTTTCAGAAAATTTTGCATGTGAACATAAACTACTAGAGTGAAGTCTATAAAATTGGACCAGGGAAGTGAGATCCACAAAAATGGTAAGAAAATTAAAATGTATATATTCTTTTCCAACAAATGGTTATGCAACCATATATCATTCCGCAGATATGGCCTTGGGGCAAATGACACCTGTATCTTTATTCCAGCATCTAGTGCTTTTCGAAAAAGACTATCCACTCGCACCAGATCATTAGGCAATTGTTCCTGCACATTATTATAACAGAATATTTGAATTACGGTAACATAAGACAGCTTACAGAAATATGAGCATACAAGAGTACATTAAACAGACCCAAATTCCAGTATTGTAAGCTTAGGACAGAACAAAATGCATATTATGTGTACATTTTATGTTGTAAGTAGATGAATAAACGGAATTCATATGGAATACCGGAAATCTGAAACAAGTTCTAAGATTAAAGGTGAAACTTAAAGAAGAAATGATGTTGCATTGACAACTAATTTTCTTTCAAGTGCATGCAGAACTGTGTTCAATATTTAAGTATAATATTCACACTCTGTAAAGTATGAGAGACAGATATCCTTTCCCCCAATTTGTAAGTTATTTAAGGTGTGAAAGCCAAACAGCCAAAGACGTCACCCAATGAGAGGTTACAGATATGATGTACCGTCAATAAGACGAGATATTGAGAAACCTACCTGCTCTTTCCGAATTTCAAATTCATGCCATGAAACAAGAAAAACAACTTTGTTTTTAGGTTTCCAGAGGTTCATTAAGAAAGCTTCTCAGAATAGTAGTTCTGGACCGGCTACGTGTTCCAAGAGCTTATATTATTTGATCTTGTAACCATATTTTCAGAGGTTGAATCAACAATGCATATGCGTGCTAAGTGCTAACAAAACACTCCCCAATCAACCTTCAGCGAGAAACTTAATGGACAATAATTGAAAAGAAAAGCACCTTGTAAAATGTCTCATCCGAATAATTTGGGTTTGCTCCAAATGTTACGGTGAAGTAGCAAAAACTAACAGAAAACTTCTGCAGTAAATATGCCAAATCAACTGTCCAGATGCTGCAAATAAGATGTCAACCATAAGATTGCCAACAAAATTCATATCCAAAATAAGCAAAATCATGTGCATCCAATTGTACCTTCAGTAAAGACTGAATAGCAGGTGTCTAAATCATATACAACTATTCCACTTACCAAAGGAAACAATATGGACGTTATAATTAAGAACTAAGCTTTAATGATCAGTATGGAGGCCAAACACCACATCATCTATATTTTGTAAGCTGAATAAGTAAAAAAAAACAGTGCACCCACTTCCTTAACCAAATCCATTCCTATAGTATGTCCATAAATAAAGGATAAAACTGCATGACTGTTTTAAGAGTAAGTTTGATTGACCAAGAAATTAATAAGCTCTGCCACCATATTGGTGTCTCTCTTCATCATTCAAACCAGGGGAGATCACTGGACTTCGTTCACAGAGATGAATATCATATGCAGTTCTCTTATCAGTTTTCCACAGGACACGGGATTATCACAGCCATACATCCAGGCAAATTTACTAAGGGAAATGATTGAAGTGCAATAAATCCATTAGTTGCTTTAACACTTGGAATAGCATATGTAAATCTTGCCAGACCAACAAGCATATCAGAAAGGAGACCAGCATATGATATAAGAAATGGTATTAAATTCAAAACCGTAACACCACTATGTAACCTTCCTTCCAAAGAAGCATCTAAATCCCAAAGAGCTAGACAAAGATCATGGAAAACAGATCAAATAAATCAATGTGCTTTCAGGTACTATCAAAGTTTCGATCAGAAACAGTCACCTAACAGATTTTAAGCCGTAGTGCAGAATGGGTGCACCAAGTATTCTACACACCTATTTTGCCAAATTCAGATCACTTTGTATCAAAAGCCGAGATCACAAGTTCACACCAAACTAAAAGACAAAAGAAAAATATGTAATTCATTGAATGAAAGTTCCAGCATCATAGAGAAGAAAATACCTAGTTGTGCTGCAAAGCTCGGCCAGTGCCTCGATACTGCCTTCATTGATGCCAATAGTTTTCAAGACCATTGAAACACAAGCAAGCCCACAATCCCAAGAACATAGCTGGTTTATGTGTAGGACCTAGGAGCATGGACAATGTATAGAATAAACATAAAGTTTTGCTGAATTTAAAAAAATATATTGATCAGGGAATAGTTTGGGTCCATATTATAGAAAAATCAAAGCAACTATGTTACAATGTTTACCAGCAAATGTAAAAGAGAGCACTTACTTCAATAAAGTGTGACCTGGGAAAGGCAACATCATGGGGCTTTCCGTTAATTGATAATAGTTCGAACAAACTTGAATCATCCCCATCTGCTTCATGATTGATTTCTTCTTCTAGTTTAAGTATTTTGCTTAATAGAAGATATAAAGGCCACATCAGTGACAAATTAAATATGATTTTCCACCGCAGCACTAACACTCGGACATTGTCACTTCCCAAGTACTGGTTTTTGATCACCTAAACCCAAGTACTGGTTTAATAAGTTATCATTCACTTGCTACTCTTGTAGGGCTCTGATGTCACTGCAATAACAGCCATGATTTTATTACTTGCTGCAACATTGTTACAGTAACTATACGATGCTTATATCACACGTAAACAAAGGAAAGCAAAAGAAAAATAGAGGGCATAAAGTATAGAGTTTTTGTAAGTGATTCATGTAAGGCAGCTAATTAGTAATTACTAAATGTGTGCTTAATGAAATTTACTACATAAGTAGGGACCGAGTATACGGGGTTCCATCTGACCTCAATACTAATCCAACTGAGGTCAAACAAAAGTTTAAACAGACTTGCAATTGGCTTAGATATGACCTTTAAAATCATGATATTGTACATCTAGGGGAGCAAGCGATCGGATGCTTGGAAACTAGTTTGAAAATCCAAATCAAAGAGCACGCTATAATGTTTAAATACAAACTGCATCGAAGTTAACAAGTTTACTCCAAAGGGTACCAATACTCGAACAAATTGATATAACACTAACTCGATTACAGATCAAAACATCACGACAGAGGCGTGACAAACACTGCAACATAACTTCTCTACCATAACTTTTTGACAACGCACCACAAACTCTAATAAAAGCTTCACAACACTGAAATCAGAAAATTCAACCAGTTGATGCAGTAAGCTACACCTCCACCTACAAGACACGATCATAACACTCCAAATTGAAATCCAAATGAGCAATAATCTCACAGAGATCAACGAGGGGAAGTCAATCCGTAGGCAAATTAAACGAAACTGAACCGATACACGGATCAAAATGCACGAATAGCGATAATTGACAAATCAGGCGTACATGAAATCATAAATTAAAGAGAATCGAAACGAAAAGTACAAATCAACCGTTGAAGAACACATGTACAGAAACCGCAGTTACGAAGGAAAAAAAATACCTCTCCGAGCTGGAATTGAGGCGAGGCTGGACGAGAGAAGAGAGGACGCTTGTCCGACGAAACACAGAGACACGGGCTGTAGAGAGGTATGGTCTGTCCTTTTACGTGGCGGTGCTGGATTTTGGTAGCAAAAAGGACCTTTTCCTATTTGTTTATTCGAAGGTGTTCTGGAAAATGAGGTCGAAGCTATCTGGGTTCTCTTCTCGGTGGCTTGATCGGCGTCTTCTTCTTCCCCTTCTTCCATATCCAGCAGTCAACGATTTGGTGAGATGTTGCTTACCTAAGTTGGGCTCAAGCCCACTGGGCTGCCCGAATAATATTATATTGCCGCATGCCCATTGGTTATAAAAACAATATTTTATTTAACACACTCAAATCGAATAAATTATGGCTAATTTTTTCGGTAATTAAAAAGGATTCAGTTTCTTGTATTAATTTGAAGATTATGTCTTTAACGATTTTTTGTTTTGACCTTTTAACTTATCAGATTCATTTTATTTTTGGTTTCTTGTCTTTTTGTTTTTGATTTATTATATCTATAGTTATTTTGTAATTCCAAAAACTATTTACACCAAACTTAAGGTGTTTATGCAAAAACTGTTTATAACAATCTGACTCTTCATTTTGTTGAAGGGAGTCCTTAACCATCGGGACAACTTTAATTAGTAGATTTTGTAGGAAGTACATGTTTTTTTTAATATTTTGTATCTATCTAGTGGTGATTTACATTTTTTGTT
>JAYMSU010001135.1:0-11179 GCA_036897765.1 Erodium chrysanthum | reverse complement strand
ATAATTGTAAGCATTACTACATCTCTTAATATGTATGTAATCAACAACAACAAATCTGCACTAAATTGGAATGATTTTAAATGGGCAAGGGATTAAATTAGAACAAAAGAAAACTCGAGAAATGGCCATAGGAAATAAATAAATGTGTATTAGCTACAAGAGTTAACCTGGTACAGTCTTGATGCTCTCCTCAATGGTATTTTTGGCGAAATCGGCGGCGAGCTGGGTAATCTTGGATCGGGAATCTTCATCCCGCAAGTACTGGTTCAGCTTCCCGACGGCCACTCCTCTGACGCCGTTATCGATCTTGTTAACGGAGAACCCACAGATGCTCTTCACGGTCTGCAGAACGCGCTTCACTTTCTGGGTTGCTGAAGAAACATTACCCATTTCTTCGACCAACGAAAAAAAGCCAACTCCCAAGGAGGAAGATGAAAAGAAATAAAGAAGCTTTTAAATATTCAATAAAATATATAATTAAGTAATTAATGTATGAGTTTTGAAAGTTTGACTCAAGGAGACCAATTTTAAGATTGAATTTAGTTCAAACTGACCTATATAACAAAGCTCTGACCATCACTGTCTTCTGTTGCAGCTCTTACAATAAGCTCTGTTGTGAGGGCGATTGAGAGCATCCAAGTTGTGAAGGAGGTGAAATGCACTCCTGAAAACCAATCACGACCGTTTGATTGGTAAAATTTACTGTCTGAGATTAAGAAGATTTCATATTCTGATGTTGTAGATGTTATTTTGTTGATGTTACATTTTTTTTATGTTGGACACAAGGTTTGTAATAATGTGTTATAAGGGCGGCTTGCACAAGAACTTGCCAAGTAAATGCATCTCAAGTGTACAAACTCATCATTCTATTCAGATGACTAGATTTTAGCAAACTGCATTCTCATATGCATTATCAAATCCACAGTTAAGCTCATGAATCATGATCCAGCATTAGGAACTCTGTTCCCACCATTCAGTTAATTACATTACATGGACGGGACTCTAAATATAACATTACACAACTCCACTTCTATGGCGACCTTAGGCTGATGGGCACGCTGAGTCTTCTGGTGTTGTATTGTTACCCGAATATGGATTCTTATTACATCTACAAGTGCATTCACAACTTCGTTTCTCCAACTTTTCGATCCTAGCAACCAACTCCTTGATCTTCCCGTCTTCATCCACAAACTTCCTGCCACCTACACTTTGAAGTGACTTGGAAAATATTTTATACAAGGGCACTCCACCTGCAAACACAGTAAAACCAGCATTGTCTATATCAGTTGTTTGGCTTACTCATACTTGCCCGAATACAAATAATATGTGTGAGCTTTTCTTCTCTCTTTTTTATCGGGGAGAAAGCATGAAATCCATTAACCATAATAGTTGTTGCATAAGTCTAGATCCAACCAATATGTATAATGAAAGACTGAACTAGAATCAAACAAAGTTCAATCACAAAATAACAACAATTTTGGATATTACATGGATGTTTTGAAGGAATAAAGTGGAAACAAATTGGAGCATCTACCAATAAATAAATAATCACCAAATAAGCAAGAAACTTATACAAGAATAATGTGCATTATTGGCCTAATAAGATTTAGTATTCGAATCTTAAATAAGATTAAGAATTAGGGACAAAAAAAAGTAGGAATATTTGACCTGGTACGGTTTTAACGCTCTCCTCAATGGCATAGGCGCAGGTATTTTTGGTGAAATCGGCGGCAAAGCGGGTAAGCTCGGTCCGGGCTTGGTCGTCACGCCAGTAGTGGTACAGCTTGCCGACGGCCACTACCCTGACGGCGTGATCGATCTTGTAACTGGCGAGGTCATAGATGCTCTTGAACGTCGTCAGATCGGGCGTCGCTGCCGAATAAACATAGCCCCATAAGGTCTTAAGATCGGGCTTCACTTTCTGGTCCCATAGGGTCGTCGGAATGTCGGCCTTCACTTTCTCGTTAGCCGAAGAAAAATAGTCCCTAATACCCATGTCTTTGAAGAGATCAGAGCAGGAAATAAAACTCAACTTTCTGAGGAGGAAGACGAAGAAATCAAGTTTCTAAAAGTTTCAAGCACCAGACTAGAAAAAGTTTCTAAAACGTCAAATAAATTGATATTATTTATTGATATGAAATAGGAAACCTTGGAAAAAAATAGGTAACACTAACAAAATACAGAGATAAAATCTCAAAGGACCGAGGGATTAATTATTTTTGTTTGAATTTGAGTATAATAACAACCTCTCCAACTCAATACATTCAACAAATAAATTAAACTTGACTATTAAAAAAAATCTTTTGTACTTATAGATAGGTTGAAAACTCTCGCTGATTAGATATGATTGATATTAAAGATGACTAAACCCCTCCCTCTCTAGAGCATCCATCACGTGTCGATTTCGGTTAGGAATCGACTAAACCGACACATTGTGACAGAAAGGTCGGTTTCAGAACGGCATGAATCAATTCGTGAAGCGGCCCAAAGGCTTGTCGGTTCGCTCGGTGCCAACCAATCAGAACGTGACATGTGGCAATCACGACAATCCTCTACCCCACGACATTCTACCACTTTCACCCTCAATTTCTCTAACAAATTCATATCACCTTTCCGAAAATCGAGACCGTAAAATAAAGAGAAAATTAGATATAGGAACAATAGAGACTCAATAAGACTAATCCAACTTCAAAAGTTTAAGGTGCTGTGTGCTAAATGTGACACTTGGTATAAATACAAGCACGAGAAGTTCTCTTCTAATTCTTCTATCTTTTTTCTGATTATTCCAAATGCATAGTGCCAATGAGCAAGTTTACAGCTTGATCATTGATGTACAAGATGACACATCCAGCAGTTTTGTTCTCTCATAGTAATCATTTTTGTTTACATATGAAGAAGAAAAAAATACCCTAAGGGGTAAGAACAGAACTGGGACTTGTGCAACACAGAGGATGAGGGTTACCGGAAAAGACTTCAATCTATTTACAAGCAATTTTGTTCCCCTCCCTTTTCCCAAGGACCAATCCGTCTCCAACGAGTAAACAGGAAACCCAAGGTCGGTTCTTACATGCATTTCAAGTCCCGTTGAACTCCGAGCAATGGGGCTGAGTAGGATTGTCCGTTCAGTCATGGGATGATCCCCGCCATTGACTCTTCCCTTTCTTCTGATTCAGCTTGTTGAAAGGACTCCAACTCTTTCTTCGTTTGGATGTCTCGCAAAACAGACCTGAGGCCAGGGCCTGCTGAAGCCACAACTCGAATTCCTCCTCTTCTTCCATCAGTTCTGCATCCAAATTCCATGGGTATCTGCTTGAGTTTGACCGCTGTGTTGACTTCTCTAAACCGACCATGTTTACGTGGAAGCTGGGCCTATGAGTATTGGGCCTACAAGCCATTCCCTGCAAACCATACACCCACCATTCAGTATTGGGCCTACAAGCTGGGTGGGTCTATGAGTACTCGTAGTCTCAAAATTAACAAACTGACCTGACAAATTGCCCATTCTGACACATCAAAAACTTTGCTCTCTGCACAAACAAATGCTCGCGGAATTTCAACCTACAGGCATCAAAAAACCGACTGGTAAATATAGTGATGATGCTCAACTTTTTAAGTCTCTAAATAGAGAAGGGTTCACTTACATAATTAGTAATCGTGAAATGTGACCACATACATAAGAACAATGCAACAGACATAAGTAATCATACTTTCAGAGGAATGAATGAAATACCTTTTGAGGCCTGTCAAAGACCAAGGAGCCCTTGTATTCAACCCACCCATCGCCATCCTTGGCTTGATGATATTGACAACAATCCTGATGCCAAAACCACTTTAGTAAACTAAATTTATAGCAAAGACGCTAATTACCAGAAACACAATAATACTAACCTGACACCATCTTGCTTTAGCCTTGGTCCTATTGGTACACACCCATATATGTGAATTGCCACACTTTGTGCAGTGTATACGCCTTGACTCTTCAGAGCAAAAATCTGAACGCTCCTGCTCATAACAACAGAATCATGTCATGACTTTCTAACTCGGATCGACTATTAAACTCGGCTAAAGTAATTAAACATTTAACATAAAATGATAGGATGGTATGGGCAAGTATATATAGTACATTCAGCCATCACTTTACAAATTATCATCTTGATTAAGACACATTGTTCCATGAGCCTTCTACAGTATTTTTGTAATTATGTTCCCCAATTTAAATGTAAATTGAGGAAAACCAGAACCGTTCTTATTAATGAAAAAAACAGATAAGCAAGAGATGTCTAAGCAATAAGTGGAGATAATGATTTGATTTGGTAATGGACCTAATAGTGAATAAACAGCTGAAACAGAAACAAACACACAAAATAGATGCACAATCTCACTGGTTTCATGATGTTCATCTATAGCAACTTCTTAATGGAAAAAAGAAGCACTAGCTTACTGCCAATCACATTAACAAGCACCTGCATGATTTTACCTGACTAGAAGAACTACAGGACTTCTGGCACACATTCCTACTCCTAGATTCTTCCTTCCTTAAATGCTCATCATAGTCTCTCTTCTTCACAGAATCAGACAGGACCTGAAAATATACACCATTCTAAGTAAGCACACAGAACCAGGATCAAATAGCCATTGAAACCTTTCAAGTTTCAATCCAGACATATAATTATTTACCTCATATGCACATTGAAGTTTCTTAAATGAATCACTTGCAATTGGACTTCCCAAATTTTTATCAGGATGTACAAGCATGGCCTACATAAAAGAAATATGGTAAATAAAGGAACAACACAAGGTAACATTGATTCACTACAAACATACTTAAGCACTCAGCAAAAGGATGATACCTTTTTCCGATATTCCTTCTTTAACAATGCGGGATCAATTTTCCTCTGGTGAGGAAATCCCAATGCCTCGTAGTGATCACGACTATCTAATATCCTTTTCATCTCATCAACTGAATTTGCCTCTTCTCTGACCACCTTGCTTGTAGAAGCCTCTGTATGATTATTAATAACAGATGTAGTAGAAGCTGGTTTGCTGGATGATTTACACGGATGTATCGTTTCAGTTTCAGGTTCATTGGGAGGAACGGTGTATTCACAATCAGAGAACTCTTCTGCAACTGTTTCTGGTTCTTTCTGTTCTTCGACATGTGCACTTTCTCTCACATTGTCACACCATTGAAGCAAATAGTTCAACACATCATTCGACAAAAATGCTAGGTTGATTGAGAGAAAAACACCAAACCATCCCACTTGAACTTTAACACAATAGACACCATATGTCATTGCCATTAAGACCACCAACCGTGCATGATTTAGGGAGAATAAATAGCCTGCATTTGCACAATAGGAAAATAACTCTACTAAGAACATGGAGCCATTTACAAGTAATGATGAAACCTCAGCTCAACAGACAGACCCATCAAAGTTAAGTCAGTGAATTGCAAGAACCACATTCTATAAGAATTATAAAGATACTCAGTTAGGCTACACAAGTTTGCAAGTTAAGAGGTAAAACCAAGCAGACTTTTTGCATGTCGTAACAATCAGCTCAAAAGTCATAAGAAATGACCAGAGGTAAGAGCTTATCATTTCTTATAAGTTATAACAAAGCAAGGGAGGGGTTTCGTAATGAATGAGATAATTGATGACATTACATGCTTCAACTTTGTTCAGTTAAAAATAAAAATATTCCCGGAAAGTCGAAACTTCAAAAAGAAACTACGAAAATCACATAAAAAGAGTACGACAAGAAATCACGAGTTAAGTATCACAACTAAATCACAGCAATACTGCATTTAAGATTTCAGCATGGGAAAAATCTAACTCATACCTCCAACTATAAACAATGTCCCGGTTATCCAGAAGTTAGCAAACATCCACAGAATCAAAATAGCAAAGAGCCCAACAATAAAAAGACCAGGAGTGTAGCCCAAGTACTGAATTGCAGCTCCAGCCGCTCCCTGAAATATTCACCCAACTATAAGTAACAAGTCATTGTTGGAAATTTTACATACCTTACAGCATTGCCGCTAATAACTCATCATAATAAAATGCTAACAGCATTTAACACTGAATCATATATTATTCTTAACATTGAAGAAATAAAGAATGCCTTTAACATTGTACAGAATATTTAAAAATTTAATACCACAATAATGCAAATATCCATCTTGCTCACTTAATTTAAATTATTTGAAGTCAGCAGCTTTCATAGAACATTCATTAGAACGAAATTTACCAAGCTTCTCCAACATTCATTACAACAAAATAAACCTAGCTAGCTCCTAATAGTCCCTGTCATTTGTGATACAGATGCATATCATAGTCCTTTGAAATTTTTGAGGGGAAACACTGTCTTCAATAATATATAATGTAAGCTTAGTATCATTTTCATCAGAGTCAGACCAATTGCAGCTATGGAAAAAGTAAAGGGCACATATCTGGGATTTGATCCCATTAGATGATCAGATTAGAAAGATAAGGACTCCCCCATAAATATCAAAATAAACTCACAAATACAAAAGCCTAGAAGTCAATATGAAAATCTTACCATGCTAAGAAGCAAGTAAACCAAGCAAGTCATTGATGTCAAACTAATAAAACAGCTCCACATTATGAGTAGCAAGGCAGCAGAACCAAGCCCCACTAGCGAGGAGCAGCCTCTCACAGTAGAGTCTTTCCATTGCATCAACAGCCAGCAAATAAACCTCCCTGTGCTCAGGAACAGTCTGCAGATCAGTGGCCAATGCCGCTCCATAAAAACCCCAATTTTTTCCCTCGAACAGCTTGCTGCTGCCCGGGCAACACAACATGTCTGCTTCTTTGATTGGATCCATTGCCACCCTTGCTTGAAAAGCCCTATATCCTCCATCATCAAATCAACAAACAAAAGAACACCCTCCTCAAGATTGCATCAAACTAGCACACAGACACAAGCTGTAACACCTGATGAGAACCGTAGCTGTAAATCCTAGGCTCATCACTTCCCAAGCTGTAGGATGCTATATCATCAATGCAATTGAAGCCCATAACAAAAAAGCTTGATCTACCAAAGAAAAGGCCTAACCCAGCTCACGGGTCTCTTGCAAAAAGAAACAGAAGAAGAAGATCTAGAATCTTACTTCCCAACTCTCTACTTGGTGAAATCCAGCAGACCCCAACAAAGCTTCTGCATCCATGGCAAGGAGGACCAGATCCACTCAAAATTACCAGAAAGTCCCGGCAATGGAGGGAGAATTACATAAAGCTAGTGTCTTTAAGCAGACCCATGAAGCTAATAAATTGGATCACGTTCATTCAAAGCAAATTGCTTCACTGGCAAGTCTTCAGAAAAAGCTAAAAACTTATTCCCCCTGTTTATTTTCTCTTTGCGACCCAGTTTCTGTTTTGCTCGCAGCTGGTGCCTTTTCACACCAGGAATGCATAAATTACAGAACAAGAAAAAGCTAAAATGTG
Source organism: Erodium chrysanthum (assembly GCA_036897765.1). NCBI lineage: Eukaryota > Viridiplantae > Streptophyta > Magnoliopsida > Geraniales > Geraniaceae > Erodium > Erodium chrysanthum. Next base: position 3,713 of record JAYMSU010001135.1, on the reverse strand, counting down.
GAAGAGGAAGAAGAAGAAGAGAGCTAGACCTGAAGGTTATGGCAGTTACAGAGGAGCAGTTGAAGGCAAAAAAGAAAAGGGAAGGGGAGAGATTAGGTGAAAGTGGAGATGGAGAAACCCTAGAACAACTTTGGTGGGTTCTCAAGGGTTACTTGTGAAAAAGCTGAAAAAAGTTTCAAAAAAGTTTTTTTAAAGAGAAAATAAAAAGAGAAGAAGAGAGAAGAGTGTGGAGTTGCAGAGAGGAGAGAGAGACAGAAACAGAGGATTTGACATCATTTACTTTTTGGTATTTGTGGATTAGGGTTGTGGGAGGTGTGTATCATTGTATGTTTGTGGCCCCCACTGTTTTTGTATATTTGGGCAAAGATTCCATGGAACCAATATCACTATAGTTGTTGTGCATTCCACACTTAAGAATTAAGATGGTGATTAGCTTTTGTTAATTGTTATTTTTATAAACACCCCAAGTTGGTGTGAAACCATTCATATAGGAGAAAGACCAGGATTGATTGAAAGTTTCACTTTAGAATCACAAACATAAACAACATTATGCAAAATTGAAATGGTCAATAGTCAAAATATTCTATATATTCTGTTTCTTTTTTAAAGGCATATTATTATTATTATTTATATTTGCAAATCATTACATGAGCTCATGGAAGTTGCAATGAGTTCACTTGTACCTTAGTTTAGCTAATTTATCAAAACCAAAGATAAGCTATGCTAGAGCTTGTAGCTAGCTGGCTTTCTATCATTATTGTTTTGTTCCTCTATGGTCACATGATCTTAGTGCTTCTTCTTTCTTCCAATCATGTGCTTCAATCAAGCTTTCACATTAATCATCTATTTAATAACTTTTTTTTTTGAAGTAATCTATTTAATAACTTTTAATTAGAAACAAACAACAATTTTGGAATTAGGTTTGGGGTTGGATCCCATCTTTGATTTTGTTCATTAATGAGTTTTGTGATGAAGACAAATACTCGTGAATCTAACAAACTTTCAACTTTCTGCTAACAAGATGATAATTAACTTCAGTTACAATTGTTTTTTTTAATTTATTTTTGAACAAGATATATTTATTCAAGACAAATAAGTAGTACTTCCAACTCTTCCATCAAAAAAAAAAGTAGTACTTCCAACTCTATTTCAAAAAAAGTAGTACTTCCAACTAGAACTTTCCTTATAATTAATCTGAATCGAATTTGAAATAGAAATCATTTAGTTAATACTAATTAATGGAAATATAATGGTTCTTAAAATAAGATTTATTTCTAATTGACCAGGTAATATAATAGGAAAAATACTAATTTCCTTACCGTACTACTTAGGCCGTGGAGAAGAAAGATTTTTAAAAAAGACCTTGCAAATACATCTGCCCTTGTCTAATATAATGCTAAGCTGCTTGTTTTTTTAGGGTTTTTAATTATAAAAACATACTCAAAATGATATCGATTTTTCAAATAAATGTATTAACATTTGATCTTATTTTTAAGAATAAAGTTCACAAAAGTATCAAAAATGTACCATGGTTAAGATTTTTGTCCAAATCCAAGTTAAACTATTGTTCACTTTTTGAAAATACCGAAAAAACCTTCAAATCAAAGTTTCTAAAACTTCAACCCTGAACTCTACTCAAACCTAAAAGAAACCTAAAATCAAACCCTAAACCTACTTATTTTATCATTTTATTTATAAAAAAACGTCGGCTTGAGAAGATTTTATTTTGATTCATACAGGATGAAATTCAAAAACAAATTAATGAGAAAGGAAGTGTGTGGTATGAGTGAAAATTTGAAAACCAACTAAGAACGTTCTTGTCATTTCATTCCAAAATCCTAGCAAACTTAGATGAAATCATTAACGTTTAAATTTTTGGTAAGTTTAGTGACTCCGTCCTCAAGGTATAACAATATATTAGTGTTTTTGTTTTTGGCCAAAGAATCACCTTATCATTACTAAGAAATGTTCAGTACAATGCAAGCCTAGTTGCATGCATGTGATCTAAAATCCTAATTACAATCAGAAAAATCACGGACAATCTTAGTTATGACATGGGCCACGCAGTTGGTTGATCGTATGGCAAAACAGACTGATATATTGAGTATGGAGCCCATGATATATGCACAGTCTGAAATAATGATACCCAAGGGGGTTCTCCGAGGTTGATCGGAGGCAAAGCACTGGACCACCGATAAGCAATCCGATTCGATGTCCACTGCGTGCCCGCCTCTGCTTTCGGCCCAAACCAATGCATCTCTTACTGCATATGCCTCCATTCTTCCGGGTTAGTAATGTGATGGTACAGTTTGTTAAAAATATCAACGACCGTCCCATGATGATCACGGATTACTAGCCCGATCCCTCCTCCTTCAAGTATATTAGTATGCTTATGTGAAATCGACATATAAATTTATGCACTTTAATTAATTTACCCTTTCTTAACTACTCAACCTCATTTAAAGTTGAATTGAATTTTTTTTATGCTTCTAAGACCAACCTCAACTCTACTTCTTTTTTTATGTAATAGATTCTACCGCAGATTTTATATTTAACTGTTAATCTGAAAAGCTAATCTTTAATATCTTGACAGAAAAATGATAGAAAATATATTTTATTTTATCATACTATTACAATTACATTATCTAATTAGGGGAATTACATAATATCGCAAATTAAACCTTGAACCCGTGGTGTAAGTTGGGAAGCCACTCCCACTTCTTGGCCACCTCGTTCCACCGACGAAAACCGTTATCTTGTGCTTCGATCAAACACTCGGTAATAAAATTTCCTCGATCCTCCTTTTCATAGTACAACCTTGAAGCAATTTGTGCAAAATCACCGACTTGTCCGTAGCAGACCCATTCAGGATCCGGCACCATCGTTATTGTGGCCTGCTCATTAGGTTTCACATCTACATTAAGGTTAGTGCCACAAGCTACATGAACCGTATTGCCACTAGTCACCTCATTTTTTACGACCATGGTTTTGGAAGCTACTGCAACAACAAGTACCATAAGACTAAGAACATGCACAATTTTTGTTCTCATGGCCAACATTGTTGCAATGCACCGAATCAAGGTTTGATGATATGTTTTGTTTTTTAAAACCTATATATATAGCTCACCTAATACTGAGGTGACTACTCGGGAAGCTATTATGGAATTTTTGGGAATAAGAGAAGATGGTGGCCATGGCAAGTATCTTGGGCTCCCCTCAGTTGTGGGCAGAAGTAAGAAAGAGGCTTTCTCAGGTGTTATTGACAGAGTTATGAAAAAGCTTCAGGATTGGAAGCGTCAACATTTTTCTATTGGGGGCCGAGAAGTACTAATTAAGGCTGTGGTTCAAGCCATCCCTGTTTATACTATGAGCATTTTTCAGGTCCCACAGGCAATTATTGAGAAGCTGAAGAGCATTGCTGCTCGGTTTTGGTGGGGAGGTGACCCCGACACTCGGAAAATGCACTGGAAGAGGTGGGAACATATGTGTGAGCCTAAAAATAGGGGTGGTATGGGGTTTAAGGACCTTCGGTGTTTTAACAAAGCTCTCTTGGGGAGGCAGGTCTGGCGGGTCCTGAAGAAACCTCACTGTCTTATGGCTCGGGTCCTACAATGGAAATATTTCCGTGGAAAGGGCTTTGAATCAGCTGCTACTCAATTGGATGCTTCTTTTGTCTATCAAAGCCTCTTGTGGGCTCACCCTCTAGTTATGAA